>JADRCH010000195.1:669807-683174 GCA_019843965.1 Rhynchomys soricoides | reverse complement strand
TCTTCTTTTTGAGATCAGTAGTGTTTTTGTTTTACCCTATAACTCTGGGCTATCTTGTCTCTGATTCTTAATTACCCAAGCAGTGTTGGGTGTAAGTTCTTACTCCTTGAGTGGGCTTTAGGTCAAACTGGACATTGATTGGTTACTCTCACAAGTTCTGTGCCACCATTGGCCTGAATGTATTTTACATGTAGGGCAGATTGTTGCTCAAAAGTTTTGTAGCTGGATTGGTGTCCCTGATGTACTTTTGGTAGATTGTGGAGTCCATAATGTAGAGCCTAGAACATAAGGGTGAGTTCTCCATGTAGCCAGCAACTCGACTTCATTGTATGTCATAATTTTCAGTATGCCATATATTCATTTTCACTGAATTCTAGAAAGTCTTTGGTTTGTTTTTTTTTATTTTTTATTTCTGTTTTGACTCAGTTTTCATTCAGTAGAGATTTGTTCAGTTTCCATGAGTCTTTATGCTTTCTCTTGTTTCTGTTGTTGATATCTAGCTTTAATCTGTGGTAGTCTGATAGGATGCAAGGAGTTATTTCACTTTCTTGTATCTGTTGAGACATACTTTGTATCAGAGAATGGACAATTTTGAAGAAAGTTCTGTGAAGAACAGAAAAGAAGGCATATTATTTTGTGTTTGGGTGAACTGCCTTCTCTATTACTGTTATGTCCCTTTAGTTTATAACATCTGTTAGCTCCAATGTTTCTCTGTTTAGTTTTTATCTGGATTACTTGCTCATTGGTCAGAGTATGCTACTAAAGTCTCCCACTACCAGTGTTAGAGGGTCACTATGTGATTTAAGTTATAGTTTTATATATATATATATATTTTTTTTTCCCAAGCTTCTGTGCCCTTGTGCTTGGGGAATAGATGTTAAAAGTTAAAATGTTATCTTGGTGGATTTTTCTTTTTTTGAGTATTTAGGTTTTTTTCCCTTTCTCTTTTGATTAGTTTTGGTTTGAAATCAATTTTATTAGATATTGAAATGGCTACATCAGCTTGCTTTTAAATCCATATGTTTGGAATACATTTGAACCATTTACACTGAGATAATGTTGATCCTTGATATTGAAGGGTGTTTCTCGATGCAGCAGAAGGATGGATCTTGTTTTCACATCCATTCTGTTTTTGTGTTTTTATTGGGAAATTAACCATTGTTATTAAGATATTTTAATGACAAAAGATTTTTGATTATGATTATTTTGCTCTTGCTGTTTGTTAGCATTCTATCTAAACTCCAACCCACAGATACCTGACAACAGCCATGTATGTTTCTCCCTACAGTTACCTGGCAATAGCCAGGTGGGCCTGGCCCACTATAATGGGGGCTGTTTGCCCCTCCTCTCTCTCTTGCTCTCTTATCTCTTGCCTCCTCTCTTGCCTTCTTGCCTCTCCCCCTTTTTCCCCCTCTCTCCCTATTCCCTGCCCCCCTTCTTTCTCCACATGGTCATGGCCGACCTCTACTTCTCTATTCTCTCCCTCTCTCTGCCTTTCTCTGCCTCTACTACCCTCTTACCTCCCCTCCCCATACCCTGAATAAACTCTATTCTATACTATACGGTGGTGTGGCTGCCCCCTCAGGGGGAAGTGATATCTCAGCATGGGCCCGTTGTTGAGGCACCCCCTTTACCCCACACCTCACCACACCTGCATAGAATGTATTACCTCTTTATCTTTTTATAAACACATCACTGTTGCTGTTGGTTTTGTTGGTAGTGGTGTGTGTGTGTGTGTGTGTGTGTGTGTGTGTGTGTGTGTCTTTCCCTATTTTTCAAATTGCTGAGGTAAGATTATTTATTTCCTGGGTTTCCATGGGTGTCGTTAATCTCCTTAGCACCTTTTGTACAGCTGGATGTGTGTGTGTGTGTGTGTGTGTGTGTGTGTGTGTGTGTGTGTATTAAATTTGACTTTGTCATGGGATATCCCGTTTTCTCTATAGATAGTGATTGAAAGGTTATTAGGTATAGTAGTCTGTGCTGACTTCTGTGGTCTCTTAAAGTCTTTAAGACATCGGTCCAGTTCTCTCTGTCTTTTAAAGAATTCATTGCAAAGTCAGATGTAATTCTAACAGGTCGGCTTTATGTGTTGCATGTCTTTTTCCTTTTCATCTTTTTATATTCATTCTTTGTTCTGTATGTGTAGCATTTTAATTATTGTCTGGTGAGGGGACTTTCTCTTCTGATCCAATCTACTTGGAGTTCTGTATGCATATAATAGGCATTTCCTTCTTTAGGTTAAGTAAAGTTTCCTCTCTGATTTTGTTGAAAAAGTTTTTTTTTTGCCTCTTAGAACTGGTTTTCTTTTCCTACCTCTATAATTATTATTATTAGATATGGCCTTTTCATAATAATCTAGATTTCCAGGCTGTTTTGTTTCTTTCACTTTCGTGTCCTTTCTTTCTACATATTTTCAGTTCTTGAGGGTCTTTCCTCTATCTCTGATATTCTTTCTGTATTTCCTTATCAAATTCCTGAATGATTTTGTGTTCAGAATTCCCTCAGTTTGGATTTTCCTTATTGATCCTATTTCCAATTTCAGGTCTTGAATACTTTTATTTATTTTCTTATGCTGTTTATTTGTGTTTTCTGTATTTTTCTAAGAGATTTATTCATTTCCTCTTTAAAGACTTCTATTATATTTATAAAAGATGTTTTAAGGCCCTTATTCTATGCTTCAGCTATATGGAAATACACAAGGCCTGCAATTATAGGCTAGCTCAGCTTCAAGGAGACATATTGCCCTGACTGTCAATTGTGTTTTGCTGGAATCTCAGCATCTAGGTTTTATTTTGCTTATAGATCCAGGTGTTGATTTCTTCATTTGTCTCTGTTGGTTCCTTGACTTGTATTTTGTCTCTGGATTTTTGAAGAGTGAAATGGCTGTATGTGACCTAAATTTCCATCTTGCTCAGCTGCTGCTTTCACAGGGAATGACTGAACGTGTCAGAGACTGGGATACAGGGATGAGTCAGGGAAAGAAGTGTTTGACCAGAAGGTGTTTGTGATCATTTGTGGGTGGGATCAGAAAGAAAAGGAGATCATAAGCAGGTTTCCTGCTACAGTACTGGGGGTGAGACTGGAGGAATTGAATGACAGGAGCAGTTGAGAGGTGTAGGTATGTCTACAGCCTATTTCTTGCCCTGGCAAGAATAGCTCTAGGGTTAGCAGGGAGTGCTTGCTGGAGTTGGAGCCTGGGCCAAAGTAACCAGTTGGTGGAAAGAGGTTAGGAGGGGATGGTCTGTGTTATGGAATTCACAGGAGATGTGGGCATGGGGGAAGGAAGGCTACAGTATCTGGTACTTTGGTGCAGTTCTAGGGAGGAGGCTGAGGGGTTGGGTCTAGGGGAACAGAAAGCCAAATTTTGAATTTTCTTACAGACTTGTTTTTTGCTCTGAATGAAAATGTTAACTTTTCTTTTCTTTCTTCGTTTTCCTTTTCCTCTTTCTTTCTCTTTTTCTTTCTTTCATTTTTCGTTTTGTATTGTTTCGATTTTTGTTGTTTGAAACTAGGTTTTTCTGTGTAACCTTAGCTATCCTGGAACTCACTCTGTAGACCAGGATAGCCTTAAAATATCAGAGATCTGTCTTCCTACCTCCTACCTCAACCCCATCTGTGATGAAACCAAAGTCCTGTGACACCACTATCCAGTGAAATCTTTTCTGTATTTATAATCTTTTTATCTTTCCTGCCTGTTAATATTACAAAGAAGTCAACCATCTATTATAATAAAGTCCAGTCATCATTTTCTGAAGTATTATTCACCTCTTCTTTAGCTTTACTTTCTTAATCATCTTTATATGTAGTGTTAGTTCCTTTTCTGTTAATGGGGTAAAATACAATGACAACAGGCAACATAAGGAAGAAAGCATTTATTTTAGCTTTCTGCTCCAGAGGGGGCTATACAATGATGGAAAGAGCATGGCATGGTGGTAGTAACAGGAAACTGATTACATTTCATCCGCATACAGGGAAGAGAGAAAGGGAGAAGGAGAGAGAGAGAGAGCTTCCAGAGATGTGCTTCCTCTAGCAAGGCTGCACCTCCAAAAGATTTCATAGCCTTCCCAAACAGAACCAATAGGGAACAAGTGATTAAGCCAATGGGGCATGTTTTTACTCAAGCCACAACATAAGTGTATTAAAATTCTCATTCTGCTTAACATATTTCTTAAATTTCTTTCATCTGCTTCAGCAAACTTTTGATCTGGTAGGCATATCTTGAGGTCTAACACGAGCATACAACCTTCACCAAAGAAGTTCTGCTTAGCTTTTCTTTCTTTTCTCTCTTTTCTTTTCTTTTTTTAAAAATATTTATTTATTTATTATATGTAAGTACACTATAGCTGTCTTTGGACATTTTTACTTTTCCCTCCAGCCTTGCTCACTGTAGCTGTCTTCAGACACCCCAGACTGGGGCATCAGATCTCATTATAGATGACTGTGAGCTACCATGTTGTTTCTGGGATTTGAACTAAGGACCTTCAGAAGAATAGTCAGTGCTCTTAACTGCTGAGTCATCTCTCCAGACCTCTGCTCAGCTTTTCAATTGACACTTTCACATTTTTTTTTAAACATATTTTTCTAGAATCTATGTTTGGGTTTTATTTAATGTCCTTATGATGTGAAAGAGGAGAAAATAACTAGCCATGTGATCATCTCAGTTGTAGCAGATCTGTAGTTTGACTAGTCTAGGGTTTGCTTGACTTCCTCAGTGATATTTCCAAATTGATTAGCATTTGAATTGATATATAGTCTTATGCAGATGCACTTGCTAAGTAGGTAGCTTCTCATCCTGTCTACTAAATAAAATCTTATAACAACCTGTGTGCTGGGGAGATAGTTCAGCAGTTGAAGACCTTGCTCAGTAACCTTCGGAACAGTATTTAAAACTCTAGATCCAACCACATAAACTCATCCTCTAATTCCAGCCTTGAAATCATGAGACAGAGAATGAACTGAGCAACTTGGGTAGGCAGATCTATGCATCTCAGTGAGCTTAGGTTTTGATAGAAAAACCCTCCTTCAAAGAATAATACAGAAGAGTACCAACATAAACCTCAAACATAAACAGGCATGTGCACATACACACACACAAACATACATACATACAACAATGCAACCCATGTAACCCACCCATGTGTGAACACAAGTAATCTCAACAACACAAAATATACAATGAATAGAAGGAGAAGGAGAAGGAGGAGGAAGAGGAGGAGGAGGAGGAGGAGGAGGAGGAGGAGGAGGAGGAGGAAGAAGAAGAGGAGAAAGAAAGAGAAAAGACCCTAAATAAAAGAATACCTAAGGGCCAACAGAAAGAATGGAAACAGGCAACCTCGGAATGTAGGAGGTTGGGGGAACCATCTAGAATGCACCAGAGACCTAGGATGTGAAAGACTCTTAGGACTCAAAGGGAGGGACCTAAGATGAAATGCCTGAGAGTAGAGAGAGGGAACTTACAGACCCCACCTCCAGCAGCAAGACAAGGAATCAAGTGAGGGAGGGGGTTTCCATCCCACAGTCAAAACTCTGACTCATAATTGTTCCTTTCTGAAAGAATTACAAGGATGGAAATGGAGAGGAGCCTGAGGAAAAGAATGACCAGCGACAGGCCCAAAGTGGGATCCAGCTCAAAGGGAACTCCCAAAGCCTGACACTATTACTGGAGTACTTGCTATGGAGTACTCACAAAAAGTGACCTATCATGACCATACTCTGGAAGATCCAACAAGCAGCTGAAAGAGTCAGATGCAGATATTTGCACCCAACCAATGACAGAAGCTGCTGACCCCTGTGGTTGAATTAGCGAAAAGCTGGAAGAAGTTGAGGAGGGTGACCCTATAGGAAGACCAGCAGTCTCAATTAGCCTGGACCCGGAGAGATATCTCAAACACTGGACCACCAACCAGGCAGCATACACCAGCTGATATGAGGCCCCCAACACATATACAGCAGAGGACTGCCAGGTCTGCGTTCAATCAGAGATGATGCACCTAACCCTCAAGAGACTGGAGGCCCCAGGGAGTTTAGAGGTCTGGTGGGGTGGAGGGTGGGGACATCCTCGTGGAGACAGGGGTTTGGGAAGGAGGTATGGGATGGGGAACAGTCAGAGGATGGATGGGGGAGGGTCATAAAATCTGTAGTGTAAATAAATAAAAGACAAAAAAATTAAAAAAAAGAACAAAACTATTAGCGGAAAATAAAGGTTGAGTACAAAGGAAATATTCCTGCCTCACTTCCTTTCAGCTGGGCACCTGTATAATTCTGACATTAAACACTAGCCAAAGCATCAGTTCCTCCTGTTGCCCAGTGGGCACACACATTTTCCTGAAACTAAGGTCAAAGGCTATGAGTACCTTTCAGTACTAATGAGAAGAAGATCCATACTTGTCCATACTTGTATGTATACATCTGGCTTTATGTTAAATACATTTCTGTGTAAACATGCATGGATTATAATATAAACTGAACATTAATATGAAACATTGAGCAATGAGGAAATTGTAAAATATTAGGCAGTTTATGAACAAATCTGTGAGTTTCTAGCACACTAAATGCATATCTTTGGTCTTGCTACCCTCTACAATTCTGACTATAAGCAAATAAGTAAATGAACAATCAAGTTCCTCTTGGTTCTCTTCAATTGCAAGTATACTGTAATTATTATGTCTTTTAAAATATTATCTTACTAAAAAATGTTCTTTTAAAATATTTTTTAAAATTTTTATTGAAAATAACTTCTTTTACAAAATATATCCCAAACCATTTTTCCTCCCTCCACCCTTCCTAGCACCAACCCCATACCTCCCATTTCTCCCAGATTTATTCCTGTTCCATTTCCTATTCAGAAAGGAGCAGGTCTCTAAGGGACAACAACCACACAAAACAAACCCAAGATACAATAAGACAAGGCAATGCTTGCTGCTTCAGTCACTGTGAATCCATATATCTTGCTTAGTTGATTCAGTGGGCCATGCTCTCCTGGTATTCTCCATCTCCTTGGACTCCTAATTTTGTTCCCTTCTTTTACAGAGTTTCAAGGAGAGAAGCCCGATGGAGATCTCCAACTTAGACTCTCTCTCCCTATGTCTGGTTGTGGGTCTCTGCACTCACTTCCACTTGCTGCCAAGGAAACCTTTTGATGGTAATGATGAGTATAGCAGAATATCAATAGGAATCATTTCATTGATTATTCTTATTTATTTTTTATTAATTTTCCAGTAGTGTTGGTTTCTAGCATAGGTCTCTGGGACATCCAGTCTGCAGTTTCTGGCCATCCAGGTAATATTGGGTATGGGCTCTCTTTCATGGAATGAGTCTCAAGTTTCATCAGGTATTGGTTGGATATTTCCACAAGTGCACCACCATTTCCCAGGCACATCTTTCAGGTTGGACAGAAAAGCTTTTGCGATTGACTTGGAGTCCTCATTTCCTTTTTCCATAACCTGAAGACTTACCTTCCTCACCAAAGAGACTAGAAAGTAAGGATGAAGACTCCAGGCAGCCACTATCTTAACTTTTTTTCCATTTTAAAAGTTTTTTATTTTTAAATGTTCACTTGTTTATGTGCATGTATGCTATGTACAAGCAAGTGCCCATAGAGTCCAGACATGGAATTGAACCCTCTAATTCTCGAGTCATAGGTGGTCTGATACAACCAACATGGGTGCTTGAAAACAAACTGGGGTTCTTCGGAAAAGTAACAAGAACTCTTTACCACTGAACCAACTCTCCAGGCCTCTTTACAATTTCGTTCTTGGAAAAATTAATAGAAATATACAATTAGGTATATTGTCTTTAGAACATTTTCTAGTTTAGCTAATGTATGCCACAGCAAGCTCTATATTTAAAGTATCTGTATTCTTTGCTGTCAGTAATACTTGTTCATAAACCATTTTACAACTTGCTCATTGTTCAACATTTCATAAATGGTTGATTACAATGTATACACATGTAAATGGAAATATACTTAACCCCAAATCAGAGTTATATGTACAAATGTGAATCTACTTTTCTTTAGTATTGGAAAACTATCATAGCCTTTAACCTTGGTTACCGATGCTTATATCACTTAGCATACGTAGAAGAAAATGCTTATATGTGTCTTCTTCTGCTATGTTTAGTAGATATTATCACAGAATTATAAACAATTGAAACTTGTAGTATTTTCAAACACCAACTTCTATGAGTTTGTTAATTCATTAATTTGTATCTGTAGTTATTCTGAAGAAAGAATACTTATTTTATAGTGTTTCAATAGTCAGGCATGGAGTAAGAAAATTATTTTTCTTTCATCCTGGTTGTTCATTAAACTTATTTTAAGTTAATCCAGTGCCTCCTCAGTATCTTTTGTTAAAATTCTGGTGTCTTCAGACCACATATTCAGCATTGTAAGTCCTCCACACTTATCAGGTAATGTAGGATAACACATGACTTTGCACAGCTGGTAGTTAAATTAGTCTGATTTATAGGTTTCTCTGACTATGTTGTTCCACTTCTAATGGTTGTATCTTTAACTGCTGATGTTTAGTCTGTTGGTGTGTATTGTATTGTAATGCTAAATTCTGTACCTGACGGCCTAGTGGCTTATGAGTGCCTTTTCATGATTACCAGCATTGTATAAACCTTGCTCCTTATTTTAAAAATATTGGTTACACATGGCTACAGCCAGTTGCTAGAGGGAGTATAGGTAGGTGGGTTTTGAGTTATCAGGGTCGGGGAGGGAAGAGAGAGAGAATGAGAGAGAGAGAGGAAAAAGAAGAAAGAAGAAGGGAGCAGGAGGATGAAGAAGAAGAGGAAGAAGAAGAAGAAGAGGAAGAAAATCAAGAACAAGAAGAACAAGAACAACAAGAATTAGAATGAGAGGGAGAGGAAGAAGTTGCCATGAGAAGAGATGAGCTGTGAACATACAGACAGGAAAATCAGCAAGTATTTGGGATACAGTGCTAGGGAAATAGCTATGTCAACATCTAAAAAAGTAGATTAGGCTAACTCAAGTATTTGTCAAAGCCATATAAAACAATCAAAGTCTGAGCCCTGAGTTTTCATAAGTTTGACAGGGATAAGTTTAAATTGGATCAACATCCAACCATTGGGGCTATCAAGATCTGAGATTAGAAGCCACAAATTTCCTTCAGTTTGTTGGTGTTCTAAGCTGTGCTATTTAATGAATTTTTCTTCCTTCTGTAGTTTTAAAGATTTGTTTTTAATATTTTTAATTATGTATGTTTCAAGAGGTATTCTCTCTCTCTCTCTCTCTCTCTCTCTCTCTCTCTCTCTCTATGTGTGTGTGTGTGTGTGTGTGTAAGCCTACAAAGGCCAGAGGTGTTGTCAGATCATCTGTATCTGGTGTTACAGGCAATTTTGAATCTTCTAATCACCAACCTGGTGCTGTGAACCCAACTCTCCTTCTCTAAAAGAGAAGTTGACACTCTTAACTCTTAACACTCTTATCTTAAGTAAGATACTTCCCATACTGTCTGCTGTAGTTTTAATTGATCATTTTATATGATTATATTTCCCTTTATACCGTATCAATTATATTTCTTTAAAATTTTTTGTTGGTTGACCTAGGGTTTGCAATACACCATTTATTAATTTCAGTTTAAGACAAAGAAATCACATTGTTTTGTGGGCAGTAATGATCTCAAGTAACTATTTTCAGTTTCTCTCATTCCATTGGAATCCCCATTGTTCCTCATTTGTCTGTGTCCTATAATAATCTACTATACAGCTGCTGGATTTTAAAAGTTACTTTTACTTAGTTTAGAATATGAAATTAGATCACCAGCTTGGCTGCTTCTCTGAAGACACCACAGTCTAGAGGCCTCCCAGGAGTTGCACTGCACACAGTGCAATAAATAGGTAAGGGACCCTCCTAAAGAACTGCAACAGCTGGGAACTGTGAGGGCCCAGTGACTTGGAACCCACCACCCACAAATCCCCCACGCCCTGAATTTCACTCCCCTTCCAGACTGTGCGTTCTGCCGGGGTAGATTACCAGGTTGTCAGCTCCTCTGAAGACACAAGAGTCTAAAGACCTCCCAGGAGAACAGCTACACACATAGCAATAGCTTGACTGTTCCTCTGAAGAGCCAACAGTTTGAAGGCCTCCCAGGAGATTCACTGCAGCCAGGGCAACAGATCAGCAGCTTGTCTGCCCCTCTGAATACTCCACAGTCAGAAGGCCTCCCAGGAGAGTCACTTCAGTGAGAGCAACAGATTAGAGGCATACATACCCCTCTGAAGACCCCACAGTCTTGAAGGGCTCACAGGAGGTCTGCTACAGGTAAGGCCACAGGTTTCACAGGAGACCAGCTGCTACCCAGAGACATAGGAGGCAGGCTCAAGGCAGAGACATCCAGACCAGCAAACACCAGAGATAACAAGATGGCTAGAGGCAAGTGCATGATCATAAGCAACAGAAGCCAATACACTTTGGCATCATCAGAACACAGTTCTCCCAACTCAGCAAGCCCTGGATACACTAGCACATCTGAAAATCAGAAAGAAGACCTAAAATCGGATTACATGAAGACAATAGAATCCTTTAAGAAGGATATAAAAAAACTCACCGAAAGCAATACATGAAAATACAGGTAAACAGGTAGAAGCCCCTAAAGAGGAAACAAATTCCTTAAAGAAATACAGGGAAACACAATCCAACAGGTGAAGGAATTGAAGAAAGCAGTCCAAGACCTAAAAGTGGAAGTAGAAACAAAAAGAAAATACAAATGAAGACAACCCTGGAAACGGAAAACCTAGGAAAGAGGTCAGGAATCACAGATGCAAGCATCACCAACAGAATCTCAGGTGTAGAAGATACCTTAGAAGATATTGATGCAACTGTCTACAGAGACAGACAGGTTGATCAATGGAGTAATATTAAAGACTGAGAAATAAAACCACACATTTATGTACACTTGATCATTGACAAAGAAGCCAAAAATACACAATCAACAAAAGAAAGCCTCTTCAATAAATTGTTTTGGTCTAACTGGCAATCTGTTTGTAGAAAAATGAAAATAGATCCATATTTGTCACCTTGAACAAGGCTCAAGTCCAACTGGATCAAGGACGTCCACATAAAACCAGGTACACTGAATATAATAGAAGAGAAATTGGGAAAGAACCTCAAACTCAATGGCATAGGGGAAAATTTCCTAAACAGAACTCCAATGGCTCATGCTCTAAGATCGACAATTGGTAAATAAACCTCATGAAACTGAAAAGCTTCTGTAAAGCAAAGGACATAGACAATAGGACAAATTGGCAACCTACAGATTGGATAAAAATCTTCACTAACCCCAGGTCTGATAGAAGGTTAATATCCAAAATATATGAAAAACTTAAGAAGCTAACCACCAAGAAATGCAAATTCCTTAGTGATCAGAAAATTGCAAATCAAAACGACCCTGAGATTCCACCTTTGACTAATCAGAATGGCTAAGATCAAAACCTCAGGTGACAGCACATGGTGGTGAGGATGTGGAGAAAGTAGAACTCTCCTCCATTGCTGGTGGGATTGCAAACTGTTAAAACCACTCTGGAAATCCATCTGGAGGTTCCTTAAAAATTGAAAATAGATCTACATGAAGACCCAGCTATACCACTCTTGACCATATACCAAAAAGGTGCCCAAACAACCACAGGGGCATGTGTCCACAGTGTCCACTATGTTCACAATGACCTTATTGTGATAGCCAGAAACTGGAAACAATCCAGATGACCCACAGTGAAAAAATAAGATACAGAAAATATGGTTTGTTTGTACAATGGGATACTATTCAGGTATTAAGAATAAGGATATCCTGAGTTTTGCAGGCAAATGGATGAAACTAGAAAATATCATCCTGAGTGAGGTAACTTAGACCCTAAAGGATGTGCATGGTATGTACTCACTAATAAGTGGATATTATCCAAAAAAATGTACAGAATACCCCGGGTACAATCCACAGAATTCAAGTAGGTTAACAAGCCGAAGGGCCCAAGTGAGGATGTCTCAATCCCACTTGGGAGGGAGAAGAAAGCAATCACACAGGATAAAGGGAAGGAGGGACCTGGATGGTAGAGGGGAAGTGGAGGGAAAAAAGGGAACATGATCAAATATTGAGAGGAGGAGGGAAACATGATAGAAGCCTTGAGGGCCAGCATAAAGAATGGAAACAGCCAACCTTGGGAAGAAGGAGGTGAGGAGACCCTCTAGAATGTACCGGAGACCTGGAAGGTTAGAAACTCTCAGGACTCCAAGAGGGGGAGGGGGCTTAGATGAGATGCCCTACATTGGTGAGAGGGATCTTGTAGAGTCCATCTCCTGTAGAAAGACAGGGCATCAAGTGAAAGGATGCAGTTGCAGTCCCTTTGTCAAAAACTCTCACCCAGACTTGTCCCTGTCTAAAAGAACTGCAGGACAAAAATGTAGAAGAGCGTGAGGGAAAGGAGGCCTAGTAACAGGCCCAAATAGGGATCCAGCTCAAGGGGAGGCCCCAAGGCTTGACATTATTACTGATGCTATGGTGTGCTTACAGACAAGAGCCTAGCATGGCTGCCCTCCAAGAGGCCAAAAAAGCAGCTGAAATAGTCAGATGTAGATATTTGCACCCAACCAGTGGATAGAAGCAGGGGAACCCTGGAGTTGAAATAGGTAAAGGCTGGATGAAGCTGAGGAGGAGGGCGACCCTATAGAAATACCAGTCGTCTCAACTAACCTGGACCCCTGAGAACTCTCACATACTCTCCCGCCAAACAAACAGCATACACCAGCTGATATGATGCCCCAGACTTACACACAGCAGAATTCTGCCTGTTCTGGTCCCATTGAGAGAAGATGCAATTAACCTTCGAGAGATTTGAGGCCCCAGGGTGTTGAGAGATCTGTTGGGCTGGGGATAAAGGTGGGAGTATGGTAGCATCGTCTTGGAGATGGGCGAGGTGGTGTGGGATGAGGAACGGTCAGAGGGTGGACCTGATGGGGATAATGACTGGATTATGAAAAGTATTAAAGAACAAAAATAATAAAAAAATCGAAGTATTTTACATTCAATTCATCAATACTTTTTTTGTTATGTAGGACCAAGTGTTTGACATACATAAATGTAACTATAAAACTACATTCCAAAGTTATTTTAACATTTCTTTCAGTATATGCTTAGAAAATAAATTCTTTACTTTTAAATTTTAAAACGTTTTTCTATATTTTTAATTAAAATATAATTACATCTCTTACCTCCTTTCCTTTTCTCCCAAGTACTGCCAGTCTAATTTTTGCAAGTGCCTTCTACAGTCTTAAATGATAGCCTTTGAAAAATCACTGCTTTTACACACACACACACAGTCACACACACACACAGTCACACACACACAGTCACACA
>JADRCH010000195.1:493225-669407 GCA_019843965.1 Rhynchomys soricoides | reverse complement strand
TCAGTTGGGTATCCCATGGTCAGGCATTCTTCAAATTTTCAGTAATTATGGTGTTTTTGTTTTTGATTTTTGTTTTGTAATGTTCTTGGCTCCAAAAAAAAAAGCTTCTTGACTGGGGTATTGAAAATCTGTGAGTATAAGAATAAGCATTTGAAATGTAATTAGAAATTATACTGCCTTAGGGAACTTCAAGTAGCAGCAATCAGTGGTTACTGAGGTAGTAAAGATTGGTCTCCTCCAGTGAGGAGCCCCTGATAGACTATATAACCCCAAGTAGTCAGCCCTTAAATGTGTATATATACAAATAACACTAAATGGTGAAGAAAAATTCTAATCCAGTAACATGGTTATTCTGGCAAAAAAATCATATTCAAAGACTTTTTAGGTATATGTGATCCAGCTGGAATACAGACTTATCTGGATTACAGTATGATCTGTCTGGAATGCAGACAACATTAGGATATGCCAGACTCTCACAAGGAAAGCACAAAAAAAAAAAAAAAAGATTGACTACTTAATAGGGTTGGGAGTCAGTGCAGTTAGTGTAGTACAGTGGAGTTTATTTTATTCATAGGTTCATGCAGTTCAGTAAACATCAGCAGAGGCACTTGAAGCTAGAATAAAAATAAGAAGGAGCCAGGTTAGAACAAATTGCCAGAGTTAGTTTGAGGTCAAGCAGAGCAAGTCAGTGAGAAGCTAAGAGAAGCCAGATTGAATTAGGCAGCTTGGAGGTGAGTTTGAGTCAAAACAGCTGAGTAGAACCAGCCACCATAGTTTGAAAAGAAACAGAAAGCCTCTATGATGACAATTATATCAAACAAATAAAAGTTACTTTTACAAAATGGACTTAGCAGGACACACATGTAAGTGCACAAGTATACCCCCCCACCCTACCAGACACAGAAAAGATAATTTTAGAGGGATGTAGTGGCCACAGGAGGAGCCATAGGGAATGTGAACGTGATAGGTTTACATAAGATTCTCAAAAACAAAACAAAACAAAAACAAAACAACAAGCAAAAACATTGATCTTTGAGGCTTGAGACATACCTCAGTTGTTAAAGGATCTGGAATCAGTTCCTTTAACATAATCTACATATTGACAGGATTATAGTGGTTTGTAACTACAGTTTCATGGAATCTTACACTCTCTCTTGATTTCCACAGGCTTTCCATGCACATGGTATACTCTTAGGACCACACTTATACACATTAAATAAAAATAAGCAAAGCATTTTAAAAATAGATTATGAATAAATCTATTTACTGGATGTCATAATTTACAAAAATGAATGTTGAACTAAATCAGTAGTAAGGTCATTTGTTTCATTCAAGTAAATTTGGTTGAGTTTCTAAGTTAATATTATTTGAATGAGAATATGCATATTGAAGGAGAGAATACATCTGTCTCTTTGCACTATTTCCTAATAACATCTGTGAGGCTCTAAATAATTTTAAAATATTAATTGATCATCTATTTAGTGATTGCTTTCTTGTGGGGGCTGTAAGTACATGAAAGGAAACAGAACTGTCAAAAAAGTAAATAGATAATTTAATGACTATGTAAATGTATACTTCAATATTTATTTTGAATATGAAATTAAAGAAAATATTGTGGATGATAAAATCTTTTTCTTAGTAAGTTAATGACACAGGAGCAATCAATCCAAAAGTAGGATAATAGAGCCTTACACTCAGAGAAGTTTTGTGCGGATACACTTTAATCTTATTTCTGGACTTGGCAAAGCAACTAAGAGTTTCTAGGATAATAAATATTCTCTTTGGTTGCATATAAAATTTATTTCCTTTATTCTTTCTGATACTGTTTTGCTGTATTTTTTATTATTTCTTTCTTCATTAAACAAAAGATTCACAGTGTGTATGAAGCCAATTTCCATTTTAAAGTTTCCATTTAATGTTTTAAAAACTGATTTATTTTACAAAGATATTTTAAACATTTACTATCAATGAAATTGATTTTAAATATAAACTCTTATGTCTGTAATATACAAAAGTCCATACTAAATTAATAATGAGCTTACATCCTTAGAAATAAAATTAAATAGAGAATCCATTTCTCAAACTCAGTTTCTAGGAAGGAGAGAATGAACTGTAGTATTTCTGTAAGATGCAGAAAATTTTATGCTTAAGCAACAAACAAGTCAACCTTCCAACTCCAGCACATACACGTCGAAATTATTTATATAAAATTCAAATACGCATTCTTAGCAAAATAGTTCATTCTTCCACAAAGGTTGGCACGAAATGAATTAACTTTAATTTCTAATTTTTACTTGAATATTTGAATTCACAATTTGTTCCATTTGGCACAGATATGTTTTCATATTCCATTTTGGTAGCAAGAAAACAATTGTATGTGGTCCTTCAGGAAGAAACCACAAACCAAACAATTCTCTAAAAGAAAAAAAAAGAAAGCTAAGCTAAACCCTTTCGTGAAAAGATCTAAGTGTATTCACTTGTTTAAACAGAGAGATGATAGGCATTAATGGGACTCTTGCTTGAGTTTTATGGAGCTGGAAACTAACGACTGTGAACATCTGAAGCTCTAATAAATACTGATGTGAGATTACCAACTTTATTTATTAGAAGTTAATAAATAATGTCCCACTAAATGACACTTTAGTTGTTTTTTAAATATGTGTACTAAGGAATTTATAAGCACAATGTTTACTTTTTATTATACTTTACCCTAGACCATGAAGCAGAGAGATCATTTTTGATAAGTGGGCTTAAATTCCACAATGAACAAAAGTCTGTTCTATTTACAATTATAGGCATTAAATTATGAAATATGTTTTCAAAACTATAAAATGCCTATCATTATTTATAATAAAATGATCAAAAAGGTTGAGTCTTTTGTTTATAAAGTAACAATTTATTTCTCTAAAGATGAATCTTTATAGGAAGTAAAATTTCAATTGTAAGGCAATTTGGAGAGTTTAAATGAATAAAAAATAAATATTGACTATAATATTAAAATGCGTTCCAATTGTAGCTGCTATTATGGGATTTTTATACAAGCACACATATTTTTGTTGAATTTTCATGGCACATATGTATGAAGAAGAGCTGAAGATTGCCTTCTACATGTGAACAGCAAAGATTTGTGGAATAAATTGTCAAGCAAATGAGTGCCTAGTCAAATCTAGCTAATCTATCCAGGACTTTTAAAGTAGTGGTAAAAACTTTAACCACCCAAAGAAATTGAATGATTAATTTCATTTCTAAGGTTTACAGAGAACAACCAAAACATATTTGTTACTCTCAGTTTTCTTTATCCTAAACTTTTCTCCACAATTTTATATATTCACAATTATATATATATAATATATATGGATATATCCATATATGTATGCAGTATATACATATATAATTTCTCTATAATGTACTGAAATGATGAAAAGCAGACATAAAAAGTAGTAATATTTATTGAACACATATTTACAGGAGTCTGTAAAAGCAAACTGGATTATTACAATGTTTAAATCTATTTTCTATTTTCTGTAAAAAAAAAATAAAATAAATGGAATTAGTCATCAACAAGTGGCCTGAAATTTTTACTTATCTATACGATGTCTGATTGGAATGTTTGGCCACTTTTCCGTGGGCAGAGTTATGTGGGTTTTAAAAGCAAATAAAGAATGTAATCTTACACTAAGGGAAAGCTGAAGGTAGGAAAGAATTCTGTTATATAAGCACAAAATATATTTGCCATGTGAAAAGTTTCCAAAGTGATAAAGAATACCAACTTCTAAACTGATAAAAATATTTTGTATGTGCTTGTAGTGCATTTGTAGTTCAGTACTAATACAGTTAGGCTACTGTTTTTAGCAGAATTTTGTATGCTGTGCAGTTGGCATGATACTTTCTGGTTAATGTATGTTTGTGAGTGTGTTTGCAAACACCTCTTTACTGCATATCAATAAATTTTGGCAGACACATGTGAATTTTCCAGACAAACTTAGCTGACATTCCTTCAAACCAGCATGCTATCAATATTTTCTAATAAAAATGAACAGGGTGATTTACTTCTGTGTGTCTTAAATGTAGAGAACAATACACCAGCAGAAGGTCCAGCTTCTACCTCTTCCTGTTTTCTACAATGATTTGCCTTTAGCTTAGTATCATATTAACAAAACAAATAATCTTATGGTAAATATAGCCTAATTGTAAAATGGAAGCTTAAAATTTATGGCTCAATGCATTACATCTTTCTAGTATTTTATCCATTTGAATAAATAATCAAAATTCCTCCAATTCATATATATCTCATAAAACATATTTGTAACCTTAATACTCTCTGTGTCTATTAAAATTGGGCCTCCTTTGGGATTTTGAATTTATACAATTGCTTTTGTGTGCCTTGAACCATTAAGTCACAATCCTCACTGTAGTTTTGACTTTCTTGTTCCTGGAGATTAGAAGTGTTGAACATTTTCTTAATGTGCCTATTGGCTGTTTGCATGCTTTCTTTTGTGAATGGTGTACTAATGTCAATAAATTAACTAATTTTAAAATCCTGTTATTACTAATATTCTTGCTGCTATATTTTAAAATTATGTATATATTTTAAATATTAACTTTTTTTCTAGGATAGTTATATTAATGTTTGGAAGAAAGTCTCCCAGGGCTTGTAAACTATGAACTCCTCAGAATGGAAGAATGGCAGAGAGAGGAAAAGAAGAGAGAACTTGGATAGAGGCAGATCCTTTCTTTGGTGTACTGTGTTCTATACTTTTAAGACACACAGAAGTAAACCATCTTCTTCATTAATATGAGGAAATATTGAAAGCATGCTAATCTTAAGGAAATATTGAAGCATGCTAGTCAATTTATAAGCCTGTATGGAAAATCCATTTGTATCTCTCAAATTCTGCTGATACCGTTAGAGAACTCCTTGCAAAGGCACCCATAGATGCATACAAATAAACAGAAAGTTTCTTTTCAACTGTACAGCATATTTCTGTGATAATCTAAGCTATTGGGAAGGTCACACCCATTTCAGAAAAGTTACTACCATCAGGGAGAAAAGATGTAGAGAAATGGTATGGAAGCCCAACGTTCCAAAAAAATCCATAGTTAGGTTCTGGCCAGCATCTGAAAGAAAGATTAAGAAAGAAAAGGGAAGAAACACACTTTTCTGACTCTGACTTTGTGGACAGAGCTAGGCGAACCTCACGGGGGTCAAGGTTGCTGGGATGAAGGAGGTAGTTTTACATGAAGAAAAAAGAACAGTGTTTCATTAAAGAAAAATTATTCTATCTCGTTAGTGTGGTATAAGGTGAGCCCACTTCCAAAGGGGTGGCCCCGCCTTCCTGAGGGATGTCCTGTTCGCTAGATCATTAAAGCTGTCCAACTGAAATGTTTTATTGGTACTTTAACATGTTCCACTGAAGAAGTAACACTGTAATAATTTAGAAACCAGATCAGGGATTCCAGCCGCCACAGTGCACTAGGACAAATTAGATATTTAACGTGGACAGAGACTGGTTACTTTTCTTTGGAGTCATTTTACCCTAAACTTCCTAGCCAATATTTACCTCCTACTATGATTCCCTATACTAGAGAAGTGAATCTAGCCGACATTATAAAATTGGGGTGATGACTGATCTGAGTTTTTTGAGCTGAATAAAGGAGTCAAGTGGGGTATTTGGGACACCTTTCAGTGATCCGATCTAAATGACCCTAAGACTGTATTGAGACTTCTCTTTTTTATTTTTTTAATTTTTAAAATTATTGGATAATTTATTTATTTACATTTCAAATATTATCTCCTCCCCCATTTTCCCCTCTGGAAACCCCCATCCCACCCTCATACCCCCTGCTTCTATGACGGTGCTCACCCACTCATACACCCACTCCCACCTCCCTGCCATGGCGCTAACAATTCCTTTTTTTTTCAGCTGTGAACTTTATTGTTTTCTTTTTCTTTTTTTGATACTTTATTTACACTTCAAAGGTTTCCCCCTTTCCAGTTCTCCCCTTTGGAACCTCCCCATTCCCTCCTCTTCCCCCTGCCTCTATGAGGGTATTCCCCCACCCACCCACCCACCCACCCACTCTCAACTTCTCTTGATCTAACAGACAGGTATAGAGAAGAAAGCAAGCCTTGGACTGATGCTTGGAAAGAGTAGTGAAGATGGAGTAAAAGCCTATGCAGGGACCAGAAGATGAAGCCAAAAGCAATGGCTTTTAAATGTTGGAAAGTACAGTCTTTTACAGTCTTTTGATGCTCTCACAAGAACTTGCATCCATTGCTCTTCTGTTCTCTTGTCCTTTGGCCTCCAAGGCTGGACTTGAGAGTGATGAACCCAGGATCTGTATTAATGCATTTTAGTTGCTGTTGGAGGGACTAGAATCAAATCGTTGAGGCAAATATGAGCACAGAACAGTGCTATACAAACACAAAAATGTCATAACTAAACACTTTGTTTTGCATGCTAAGTAAAAATCAAACAAATGCAATGTATGCCCTAAACACTTGTGGGTACTAGAAACGAACAATCACTAAGTAAAATTTAAATTATGGTGTGACCTTCAAAAAGTATAAGAAGTGAATTCTTGTCTGCTATAAAAGAAGAGTTGGGATTTTACCATCCATTCCCTTTAGAAAAGCCAGCTGACTTTCCATATGCCTCACTATCATTACATCTGTTTACAGTTGGTATTTAGGTTTAAATGTGAGTCATGATTCATAGGCTCATGTATTTTAATACTTGTTCCCTGGCTGGTAGTTGTCTTTGGGAAGACTGTGGAATTTTTTGGACATGGAGTCATGCTAGAGTGTGGGAAGCCGCCCAAGTCGCACCCACATTCGCCATTACAAGATGGCGCCTACATTCGGCCGAGAACAAGTTGTAAACAGGCTAGTGCGCATGCACCTGGTAATTTTCCACCTCAGAGTCTCAGCCTCTCTCGTGGCATCATCTGACCTGATGTGCGGGAGCCAATGGGGAAGCTCCGCGTCCCAGGCAAGCGCTGTGACCTATATAAGGGACAGGTGTTCTGTTGTTCGGGGTCTCCACTCGTGGCAAGCTTATGCTCTCCCTCTCAAGATGCATTAAAGCTTTACTGCAGAAGGATCCTATGTGTGCCGCGTCGTTCTTGCTGGCGAGACGGTAGCGCGGGACACTAGAGGAAGATAGCCTGGGAGGGAATATCTGAGGTTGTTCTCTCCTGGCTCTACCTCCTCTTCACTCAGAGCTGCCTGAGTGCAGGTGCAATGTGACCAGACAGCTTCCTCTGGCCACCATGGCTACTTTGCTGCTTGCTAGTTCTTCCCTGTCATGGTGTACTCTATCCTTCTGAATCTTTAAGGAAAATAAACTCTTTTGCCTTTAAGCTGTTTTTATCTGATTATTTTATCACACCAAAGAGAAAGTAATGAATACAAACAGACAGAGGTATTCTGAAGTGTTGCTGTTGATGTTATAAACCAGGCCCTGTGATTCTTAGACCTTTGCAAAGATTCTGTTGGAAGAATGTGGATATTTAAAACTTTGGGCTAGAAAAACCATCAAAGGATGTAAGCAAGGCTTAATGGCCTGTTTTGGTGAGAGGTTGAACGACAGAGAAAAATGTGGTCTGTGTCAGGCTTGGCTCATTAGGTTCAGGGGGAACAAAGACTCAATTGGGAGCTGGGATACAGGCAATTCAAGTTATATTCTGGTGTAGATTCTGCTTGCATTATCCCTATGTCTGAAAAACTTATATATTCTTATGTACATATATATGAATATATGTATACTCATGCCATATTTTTTGTCTTCTGCCCATGTATATATTCATATACATGGGTATATATGTATGAGTATATAAGAATATATATATGTATATATATATATATGCAGGAGACAAATATGTACACTGTGTGTATATATATATATGTATGTGTGTATATACATATGTAAATGAGAGAGCAACAAGCATAGCACAAAGAAATAAAAAATGTGGACAAAGTGGTTTATTGAGGAAGGGAATTTGAGTAAGCTTAATTTGTACAAAAGAGTGAAGATGACAGATAATTGTAATTGCTAGAGATATTAGAGCCATAAAATGAACCCATTTAATTTGTCTTGGGACAATAGTAAAGGTGCACTGTAGACAATAGCCTGTACTTTGACTATTCCAACTTGTGAAAATACAAATTAGTTTGAATGCAGAAAGATAACCTCAGAGTTCTGAGGGCAATTTATAACTTTGATCTATGGGGACCAGGCTCCATCTCCAGACAGTAGTCATACTTGATGGTGCCATCTGTTCTGTACTGGTTTTGAAAGCATAAAGGATACAACATTGAGAGATAAAAAGATTTATACTCTATGGCTGCTGAGAACAGCCAAGCACAAGCAATAACAGGTTTGGATTGTCAGTCAGGGAGAGTGCTTCTGAGAACAGCCAAGTACAGACAGTAACAGGCTCAGACTGACAGTCACGGAAAGCTGTGTGCTATGAGAGGCTACAAATAGTGCAGGTAAAAGACTGGGAGGTGTGAGGTGATCCAAAGTTCTGGAGCCGAGCCAACTTTACCTTAAACTGAAGATGTTAGATGCTGGAGATAGAGATCTGCAGGATTTTGTATTGGGTTTGCCGGGTTTCATTCTTGCTTTTGCCCGGTCTTTCCTGTTCTTCTCTGTTATTCCTGTACCCCTCATTTTGTAATGGAAACATATGCTTTGCTTTGTACCGTTCTATGTGGGAACTGATGTAACTTATTTAGATTTTTACAGGCACACAGGTAAGACATTGCTGTGCATCTCGGTAGAATTTGAACTTCTAAATTATGTTAGAACTGAAAGACTATGGGGACTTTTGAATTTAGGCTGAATGCATTTTGGATTATGAGATGGCTCTGAGTGAGGGCTAAGAGTAGAATGTACTTCGAATATGAATTGTTCCTTCTTAAGCTCTTGTGTTTGAGCACTTGGGACCCTTGTTGGTGGTGCTCTTTGGGAAGGTTATGGTGCCTTACAAAAATGTGTAACCATGTTAGGGAAATTGAGTTATCAGGGCAGGCCTTGATGTTTACAATCCAATGCAGTTTTTTGTTTGTTTGTTTGTTTGTTGTTGTTGTTATTGTTTTCTTTTTACAAATGTTTCCTAGTTTCTTCACTTTTCTTGAATATTTGTACTAAGAAAAAGTCTGCAATAACAAGTATATCACAAAAATGAAAGAGAAATTTGCAGAGTTAAGTATAACTGCACAAATGAATAAACCATCTATCTATCTTTGATCATATCCTTCCTGAATCTTTGGTCTAGAAGACATAACTCTATAGTGTAGAGTCACTGTGTGTCTGACTAGATCAGAAAGTAGCTGTTATTCTCTTCTCTCTATTAAGGGTTCAGAGGCTTTGTCTGATTTGCTTTGGTTCTTTCTGCCTGTGGAAGACTGACAGGTCCAAAGGCAGCTATAGCCAGGCTGAAGTATTTGCATTTTTTAACCCATGTACCACTTCAAGGGAATTTTCCTGAAAATTTCCTATGAAAATCTTTAATTTATTTCTCAGTTCCAAGACATCTCATTTCTGTGGTATTTCCTTAGTGCGGCTAAACCACACTTCAAACTTTCGCCTGGCAGTAGCTCTGCTTCCTGGCAAGAGCTCAGTGCTTTAGAGTTGACCTTGGGTTGCAGAGCCTGCATTATATTCTTCCCTGAAATACTGCGGTCTGAAACTCATGCGCTGCTCCAAGACCATTTTCCCTCCTGCATCAAATTGATGTCATAAATAGTTTGAGATGGACAATTGAACTTACATGCTACCAGAGGAAATGACTTAACTTTCCCTAGGAGTGTTCAGTTATTTGTTTGTTTGTTTGTTTCTGTTGCTGTTGTTTATTTTGATTTTATGTTTCCAGCAAAAAAACAATGCATGTTACGTATTCCTACTTTAGTCAAAGATCCTTCTTGGAACTGAAATTGGATCCTACTTGACATAGGTCATTGGAAACAGTTATTCAATTATATCTACTAGATATAAATTATGACATACAGAACAACCTATGTTGGCAATAAATAAAATCTTGGGATCAGGAAATCATTTTTATAATAGGAAACAGATTCTTATACAATTATTTTTGTATAAGAATATATATATATATATATATATTTATGTATACATATATACACACACATATGTACATATACATATATATACGTGTGTGTGTGTATGTGTGAATACCAGAGATGAAAGTACTTCAGACTCTGATGCCATGCCAGCTTGTTCCCTTTGTTACAGCTGCCCAGCATTCCCACAGTAGGAATTGAGGGCTCCCTTCAGTAATTGCCCATCTTGCTACAGACTTCTGATGCTTACATTTCTACAGGAAATCTGTTTCTGGGGTAGAATCTTTCCTGGAGCATATAGATTCCCTTAAATTTTTCTTCCTCTGAATTCTGTAAACTTCACAATAGTTTTTCCTTATTTGTTTGTTTCTTCAAATTTTAGGTGGCAAGTATAAGTGCAAGAGCTGGACATGGAGAGAATTGCTTATACTCTACTTACTCAGCGACAGCAGAAGCAGTAAGATCACCAGTTCAAGGCTAGGTATAGCAGCATAGTCATAACTTGTCTCAAATAAAAAGGAGACACAGAGAGAAAAAAAAGAAAAGGAAGGAGAATTTATAAATCACATCTAGTACTTTTATATTAATTAAATAATATCAATTATCATGTCTGGAAGATGAATTCTTATGGTCTATAAAAATGTTGCCAGTAGAGAAGTATATTTAGCATTTCATACAACTTAGGGAACAAAAGATTAGAAAAAGAAATAAGTACAGTGTATCAACAGGACAATAAGAGATAGACAGCAGAGGGGAAATACAACACTTTTATGGGTAGGAGGAAAATATGAGGTAAATTTAGTGTTTTATTGTCATTCACAAATTTGGAAAACTATCAATGTTGAAATCAACTTTCATGTTATGGCTTAATACTTACTTGTTTTAGTGGTAACACATTCTCAGTTATTTTTCAGAATGTACAGTAAAAATTATGAGTGGGGAAAAATAGGAAAAACTGATCTCTGGGAAACCTTATAGAAAGTTGGCAATTAACTTTCTTCCAGAGTACCAGAGTATTTACTAAAAATATACAAACTTTCTGTCTGATAAAGACTACTATAAAGATACAACAATGTTACCCAACACATTGCTGAGGGTTGACATATTCAAAGTAATACTCTTTTTTAAGGGAGAAACTGAACAGTAATTCCTCATAGAGTTCACAGGATTTGTAGAGCATCACTCCTAATTTTGAAACTTTTAACTGAGGAAATGATATTAAGGGGCATGTTAAATATTACACAGGAGTCTATGAGCTAGCCTTTTTTTCAGGGCTAGCTTTCTTGCGTTTTAATAATTTATATATTTATTTATTTTTAGAGCTGGGACCTTCATTTCAAATTCAGTCTACAGCTCTCCGTCCCCATGCTGGCACCCAGTATGTGAATGCCCCCACAGCAGCCATCTTTAGCAGAAGCGATACAAGCCTTTTGACTCTTACACCAACCCGTAGAGCTCTAGGAACATGTTCTTATTTACAGAAAATATTCACTAACATGCTTATGTGGCATCATGCATTGTTACTATAATCCATTTGCGAACAATCTACTGAGAATATTCTTGGACGTAAAGTAGCTTTTTAGCTCATTTGAAATTATTTCTAGGTATAGTACTTAAAAAAAATGCACTATAAAGTTGTAATTTGCTGAGAGTTACAAGAAAAAGCTACATTTCTTTCTACTGTTATTCAAATTTTCTCAATTCTTAAATTGTCACTAACAATTTTTATCTATGGTTATTATTATTAACCTTAGGGATAAAGTTTCTGACTTATTCCAAAATTCACTTAAAATTTGTTTACTCATTTTTAATCAAGAGCATCTCTTTTTTCTGAAATAATAGTTCAGAGGCAGGAATGACAGTTGATCTGACTCAGTGCTCAGGTTTTTAAAAAGCTGTGGAAATATCTCTAATGAAAGATAACAGCATTCAAATTGAGAAAAAGAAGGAGGTAGCCACTTACTGAGAACATAGCAAGGAGACCTTCACTGTCAGTAGACTGAGAGGAATCCCAGGTGAAATGAGTGGATCAAAATGTAGATTCCAGAGTCACAAAGCTTTATAGAAAGGTTTTCCTTTCTTTCATAGGCACAAAACATATGCCACCCTGTAATGGTAACTACACATGTGTTTTTTACATGATACCTGTTCCTTCCTAGTGTATAATTTATTCTCCTTGTTTAGTGTTCTATTAGTAACCAATAAGATAAATACTAATATTGAAAAACATGAAAAAGTTAGCAAGTAAACTTGGATTCTGGTAAAAGAAAATAATAATCTTCACAGCACACGTCAGAATGAATTTATGGTTGTTTGTGTAACATGTCAAACATTTTTACTAAGCCGGAGAAAGGAGCCTTCCGGTCTCCATCTGGGGCGGAAGACCTCTGCCTGGGCCACCAGGGCTCCATAGCCAAATAGCTCTGGGAGAAAGCTAGCCTCCCAGGGGTGTGGAAAAACCCATGAGAGGAGCTAAGATGACTAATACTGCTCAGCGGGACTCGCACAGAATCCTTAGGACACAGGGACAGAGTAACAGCTGTGAAGAAGGAGAATTCTGGTTTCCATCTGGGGCGGAAGACCTCTGCCTGGGACACCAGGGTAAAATAGCCAAATAGCACTGGGAGAGAGATAGCCTCCCAAGAGTGTGGGCAAGCCTGTCTGCTCAGACAGACCCACCTGGGATACCCAGGACACAGGGACTGAGGAGTGGGCTTCTGGTTTCTTTCGGTGGCCTGGGAGCAGATCCTGCGACACAGGGCTCCATACTCAAATAATGCCAGTGGAGAGCTGGTATCCCAGGAGTGCTGACACACCTTCAAGCACAGGCAAAACTATCACCACTTTTCAAATTCACTGGACCAAGAGGGACCCTTGCAGAACCATCAGGACACAGAAAACAAGGGACAGCTGGGGACTAGATTCTTCTGGTTGCTGTCTGCACCACAGAGCTGACCCTGTACCACAGCACTCCAAACCAAAATTCCTCTCAGAGAGAACTGGTCTTCAAGGAGTATTGACACCTAGGCTTGCAGGAAAGACAAGCCATAGTCAGAGAGAGTAAGACCAGCTAACACAAGAGATAACCAGATGGCAAAAGGCAAGGGCAAGAACATAAGGAACAGAAACCAAGGCTACTTGGCATAATCAGAACCCAGCTTTCCCACCACAGTAAGCCCTGGATACCCCAACATACCAGAAAAGCAAGACTCAGACTTAAAATCAAATCTCATGATGATGATAGAAGATTTTAAGAAGGAAATAAATAACTCCCTTAAAGAAGTATAAGAGAACACAGGTTAACACCTAGAAGCCCTTAAAGAGGAAACACAAAAATCCCTTAAAGAATTACAGAAAAACACAATCAAACAGGCAGAATTACAGGAAAACACAATCAAACAGACGAAGGAAATGAACAAAACCATCCAGGAACTAAAAATAGAAATACAAACAATAAAGAAATCACAAAGAGTGACAATCCTGGAGTTAGAAAACCTAGGAAAGAAATCAGGAGTCATAAATGCAAGCATCACCAACAAAATACAAGAGATAGAAGAGAGAATTTCACGTGCAGAAGATATAGAAAACATTGACACAACAATCAAAGAAAACACAAAATGCAAAAAGCTCCTAACCCAAAACATCCAGGATGCAATGAGAAGACAGAACCTGAGGATAAAACGTATAGAGAAGAGTGAAGATTCCCAACTTAATGGACCACTAAATATCTTCAACAAAATTATAGAAGAAAACTTCCCTAACCTAAAGAAAGAGATGAACATAAATGTACAAGAACCCTACAGAAATCCAAATAGATTGGACCAGAAAAGAAATTCTTCCTGCCACATTATAGTCAAAACACCAAATACACAAAATAAGGAAAGAATATGAAAGGCAGTAAGGGGAAAATGTCAAGTAACATATAAAGGCAGACCTATCAGAATTACACCAGACTTCTCACCAGAGACTATGAAAGCTAGAAGATCCTGGTCAGATCCCATACAGACTCTAAGAGAACATAAATGCCAGCTCAGTCTGCTAAAGCCAGAAAAACTCTCAATAATCATAGATGGTGAAACCAAAATTTTCTATGATAAATCCAGATTTGCACAGTATGTTTCCACAAACCCATCCCTACAAAGAATAATAGATGGAAAACTCCAACTCAAGGAGGGAAACTACACCCTAGAAAAAGCAAGAAAGTAATCTTTCAACAAACTCAAAAGAAGATAGTCACACAAACATAAAAATAACTTCAAAAATAATAGGAAGCAACAATCACTATTCTTTCATATCTCTTAACATCAGTGGACTCAATCCCCCAATAAAACGACATAGACTGACAGACTGGATCCATAAACAGGACCCAGCATTTTGCTGCATCCAGGAAATGCATCTCGGTGTTAAATACAAACTCTACCTCAGAGTAAAAGGCTGGAAAACAGTTTTCCAGGTAAATGGCCCCAAGAAACAGGCTGGAGTAGCCATTCTAATATTGCATAAAATCGACTTTCAACCAAAAGTCATCAAAAAGGATAAGGAAGGACACTTCGTACTCATCAAAGTAAAAATCTACCGAGAAGAACTCTCAATTCTGAACATCTATACCCTGAATGCAAGGGCACCACAATCATAAAAGAAACTTTACTAAAGCTCAAAGCACACATCGCACCTCACACAATTATAGCGTGACACTTCAACACCCCATTATCATCAATAGGCATATCTTGGAATCACAAACTAAACAGAGACACAGTGAAAACAACAGATGTTATGAACCAAATGGATTTAATAAATATCTATAGAACATTTCATCCTAAATCACAAGAATATACATTCCTCTCAGTACCTCATTGTACCTTCTCCAAAATTGATCATATAATTGGTCACAAAACAAACCTCAATAGGTATAAGAATATTGAAATAATTCCATGCCTCCTATTAGATCACTACAGAATAAGGCTGGTCTTCAATTGCAACAACAACAACAGAAAGCCCACATACACATGGAAGCTGAACAACGCTCTACTCAATGATAACTTGGTAAAGGAAGAAATAAAGAAAGAAATGAAAGACTTCCTAAAATTTAATGAAAATGAAAGTACAACATACCCAAACCTATGGGTCACAATGAAAGCAATGTTAAGAGGAAAACTCATAGCTCTCAAAGCCTCCAGAAAGAAACTGGAGAGTTGGAGAAGGGACTGAAAGAGCTGAGGGAGTTTGCAGTCCTATGGAGGGAGCAACAGTGGCAACTGGCCTGACCTCCCGATGCTCCAGGAGACTGAATCACTAACCAAAGAATACACATGGAGGGATCCATGGTGCTGGTCACATATGTGGCAGAGGAGGGTCTTGTTAGCCATCAGGGCAAGGAGAGGCCCTTGGGACTGAAGGTTTTAGATGCCCCAGTGTAGGAGAATGCCAAGGTGGGAAGCTGAGAATGGGTGGGTGGGTGTGTGGGGGAATAACCCCATAGAGGTAGGGGGATGGGGGAGGGAATAGGGAGGTTCCAAAGGGGAGATCTGGAAAGGGGGAAACATTTGAAATGTAATTAAAGTATCAAAAACAAAACAAAAGGAAACAAAACAATTTACCACTTAAAAATATAGGAGAGTAATTTACCTGAAGATCTGTCAGCACCTATATCTAAACTACTACTGTACATGGTTGAAACCTGTTCTAAACATATTAGGTGACTGTGCCCATCTGACTAAACTGACTAAAGAGTTACTGTAACTCAGGGAATACTTTCAGATTGTTTAGGAACAGGTTAGAAGGCAACTTGGGCACTTTAGTGAGCTTTTCCTGTGAACGAGATCATGTTTCTACATAAAAACCAACTGTCTTTAGTGTAAAGTAATGAAGTGCTTTGTGGACTCATTATGTGCTTCTGTGCATTCTTAATTTTGTCCTTTAAGTAAAAATATATGGTTAAGGTATTCTATTCCTGCAGGTTATATCACGTCAGAAGAAGAAGCATGTACAGACTCCAACTAGTCAATTACTTCAGAGCTTATTTGTCAGAAAAGATAGGGATCAAATACCTTCAGTTTAATAAATCTATCCTTAGAATTACAAAATCACAAATTCACACTGTATAATTCAGTTTAATATGCCACAAAACATTTTCATAACTATGTGAAAATAATAACGTGAAATCATGATGGATTAAGCTGCGATTTTAGGGAAATTGATAGCAATCTTTGATATGTGATGACAGTCTTATCTGTGGCCCTTTTCCATAGACACATGTTTTTATCTATTGCCCAGAGCATTCCTAATAAATGCTGACCGCCATGAAGTGTACTGTCTTGTTAAATTTAACTGAAATAAGGTTGCTCGGCACTCTTCTTTATGGAGCTCATGGGATCTACAACAAGAAATTTTGACCTGTGCTCACAACAGGCCAGCAACCTTTCTACTGGTATGGATTTTAGTTCCATCACTATCATTTCAGGAGGAAACAGCCTCTTCTCAAAACTTTTTCTCAGAAGTTCTCCTTAACTTTTTTACAGAAGGAGTGATTTCTACATTTATAAAATTTAGTATTATTGGAATATCTATTTATCTTTAAATAAGAAAGCATAGAGGAATTGAATGCCAATGTTCTTTTACTTTATCGTTCACTATTTACCCCCTTTGCTGGAAAAGTAAGATGTTTAAAACCCTAGACAATTTTCATAATTTTAATCAATTATCCACATATGTATAATTACCATTATAGGATGACATATATTTTTTCAGCATTAGGCAGGTTGAGAATCACTTTTCTAGATTCTAATTCAGTTTTTGTTTGCTTGGCACATGTTAGCAGTAACCAACTGACTTCTTATTTATGTGTATATAAGTTTTATCTACTAGATGAGTATTACTGATGTGAGTGTATTAATAGGTTAATTACTCTATTTTCATTTTAAAGCATTTACAAAGACAGTAAAATCAAATAATAATTTAGGATTATTGTGAGATAATATAGATTAATTATATATTTTAGCTTTGAATTGGTAAATTGTTTCAGTATCAAGATTTAAATGACAGCATAAGTATTGTTTTAACACTATTATTCCAGAAAGTGTATTTATGGAAATTTATTTTACATTATCACTATCCCTTATGATATTAATTTTAGTTTTATGCTCACTCCACAGTAATCACATTTAAAGACGACAGAAAATGTCTCATGATGTTACTATGAATGTATATTTTTATTGGATATTTTATTTATTTACATTTCAAATGTTATTTTCTTTCCCAGTTTCTCCTCTAAATCCCCCTATCCCATCCTCTCTCCCCCTGCTTCTATGAGGGTGTTTCCCCACCCACCCACCCACTCCTGCCTCCCTGCCCTGGTATTCCACTACTCTTGGACAATGAGCCTTCCGAGGACCAATGGCCTCCTTTTCCATTGATGTCTGACAAGGCCATCCTCTGCTACATACATGGCTGGAGCCATGGGTCCCTCTGTGTGTACTCTTTTGTTGGTGGTTTAATCCCGGGGAGCACTGGGGGGTCAGGGTCTGGTTGGTTGATATTGTTGTTCTTACTATGGGTTGCAAACCCCTTCAGCTCCTTCAGTTCTTTCTCTAACTCTTCCATTGTGAACCCTGAATGTATTAAATTCACAATCTTGTTCAGTTTTTCTGCAATGTTTCTGGAAGGAATTTCAATTGCGTTAGTTTTTTCTTACTGTTCTTGCTTATAATCCTTGTTTCTGTTCTCTCTCTCTCTCTCTCTCTCTCTCTCTCTCTCTCTCTCTCGGTTTCTGGTAATTGTGAGCGATAGCTTAGAGCTTTCTCTGTTCCTACTACCACTAAATATAATAAAGCATTTATAAAAGAATGAATTCTCCCATTTTTGTCTGTCTTTTCCCTTTGATATATAATAATGCTATTCGAGACCCAAGTTACAACATATATATTCAATATCTCTCCCCTTTTTGACTATGGCAGCATTACTATTTGTAGGAAAGATTAAAAAAGCATGCGTATAATGTAAATTTAGTGCTAAATCCAAGAAAGTCAGAATGTGGAGGAAAGTCTTTCTCTTGGGATATAAACCCCAAGGCTCACATTAGAAATTAATAATTTACTGAAAAATCCACAATCAGTCTAAAGACCTACATGCTTTTTAAACACTTCATGCTTGGCCAAAATTACTAAAGGAGTTGACCTCTCCTTTTTGTAACTTTATTGAATCTTTGTGAGTTTCCCATTTTGCCACCCAGTTCCACTCATTTCCCATTGCATGATATCCACCCTCGGCCCTTGCAAGCTCCCTCCACTGCTGCAATATAAAACACATACATAAACAAATTAACAATGATAACCAAAACAAAGCATAGCAAATATCTCATTATGGAACCTGTTGGATCACAGTGTGTCCTACAGTATACCTCTCAGTCCATACATCTTCACTTGCAAATATTCATTGCAATGAGTATTAGTTTTATTTGGGGTCTCCAGCTTCTATGGCACCATCAGTATTGGATCCTCAGAGGGCTTCTGCAGGTTGTCCTGTTGTTGTACCATATCATGGAGATCCTGAAGCTTTGGATTAGCAGGACTGGCTCTTTCACTTATCCACAATTCACAGATGATGCAGATTTGGGGGTGGGCCAACTTAAAGCCATGAATCTGGTTCTAGCTCAAAGGAATAGATTTCTATTGCACTACTTGTTTTGGCTGAAATTTATAAATGCACAGACAAGACTTAAGCTATAAAATAATTATTAGGTCTCTAAGTGTATGCTCAAAAGGCTCAAGATCCCCTCAGACATCATTAAGACTATGCATGTGCTATTCAGGTTAAGACTATAGAAACTAAGAGCATTTAAATGAATGTACAGTATAGATGCAGTTTTCTTTGCCTTGACCCCTCTGCTTAAGCCCATTTTTATAAGCAGAAGTAAAGCAGTCAGTTTTCCAAAGGGTGCGCACAGCTCTTTGAAGATAGGGTTCTTGACCATTAATCATGAGATGTAGACTTCAGAGTTACTGTACAATATGGGCTATGATTTCAGGGTATGATTTTGGCCATGATTCTCCAGGTATATGTTCACAATTTCTCATTCTCATCACATAAATATCTCAGCTTGGGAAAGGCAATGGAAGTTTATAGAAAAGGCCAGATTTGTCCACGAGAGCCAGTTGTCTAGTTCATTATAAACTGATGGTGTGAAAATAAATCTATAATTCTATTGTTCTATTATTATTCCTATTATATTCACTTATGTACATACACATATATACATATATATGTAATATTACAAAACAAATTGTATGAACCTAATATTTTACATCAGAACTCTAAAGGCTATATGAATAAACCATCTGACTACCAGGCAGACCTGAGAGTTGTGAGTATCCCACATAAGTGTTGAGAACCAAACTGGTCATTGGCAAGAGTAGAAAATTATCTTAATTATCTTAATTTCTGAGCAAAGTCCCTGGCTCAATAAATGGATTTCTGACAAGCTATCACTGACACATACTGGATAAAGTGTATTGTTCTTATGCATGTTGCTGGAAGTACTGTATATCTGCATACTGAAGAAACTATACTTCCTTCTCCATATATATAGATCTTTTAATGTGAGAGCTGAAAACATGAACTTACACTTAAAAAATTTTTTGAAGAAATGATACAGAGCACTGGAAAGAACTACATTCTTGGATTAGATTGTCAGAGCTTAGGAAACACTGGCAGAGATCTGAACAGGACTGCTTTAAACTGAAAGACTCTTGTTTAGCAAATGGAATATCCAGCAGATTGCAGAAACAACCCACAGAGTAGCTCTATAGCTAGCAAAGAGCAAGTTTCCAAATGTATTAGGCACTCCAAAATTCCACAGTATTAGCAGCCCAACTAATAGACAAACAAAATCATCGAGAATAAGCAATTTCAAAGGAAACCATGTAATAAATGATTAGCAAACACAAGAAAGTGTTTAATATCATTAGCTATCAAGGGAATCCAAATCACAGCCCCAGTGAGATTCTTACCATGTTGTTCAAGGACAAATCTGCAAGGCTAAAGTAACAACTGTTGGCCAGGACATAGACAATTGGAAACAGTTGTATACTGTCTGTGAGATATAAATTAGGGCACATAGTGTGGAAGGCAGTGTGAAGAGTCCTCAAATACTTAACTCTAGTAAGTGCAGCCAGTACATGAAGAGCCTGTACAGAGCTATAGTTATCAGAGAACTGTTTCTAATAAGTAACAAATGGAAATGACCCAATGTGTCCATCAATGACAAATGAATGATATCATTATAGCACAGAGAATGAACGAGAGAGAGAGAGAGAGAGAGAGAGAGAGAGAGAGAGAGAGAGAAAGTGAGAGAGAGCAAGTGAGAGAGAGAGAGAGGAGGGAGAGAGGGTGAGAGGGAGGAAAGGAGGGAGGGGAGAGGAAGGGGAGGAGGAGAGCAAGAAGGAGAAAGAGAGAATATTACTCAGCCATAGAAAAGTGGGATTTACTGTCATTGTAACAACATGGATGAATATATAGGTTTTTTGAATGTTATCACTGCATAGAAATGATAAATGCTTGAGAGGATATACACTTTTAACCTGATGTAAATACTATGCAATGTGTGCATACATTGAAACACAACATGTCACTCTTTATCCTGTAATTTTTGTTTAATACATGTTAGATAAATTTAATTTCATTTTAACTTTAAAATTATAGAAAAATCCAGAATTCACAAACCTTTATGCATTTAATTTGCCAAAAGATGTCAAAAATATTAAATTTGCAATGCTATCTTCTTGTCTACTGCTGCTCTCTTATTGTCTATTCACAAACATTTGTATGTGAATATTCATAATTTTAGACTTTCCACATGATACATAATATAAAAACATTCAGGTTGATCACATCCCCTGATGAAAAAGAGAGCATAACTTGTATGACTCCTATGTAAATAGAAAAGACCTTCCCCAGTTTGCTTCCTTTCCCCAAATTTTTCTTTTGTTTCCCCCTTTTCTGTCCTTCCTGGTCTTGCCAGATCTGCAATCTGGCAATAGCATCCTGGTCACACATTTTCTTCCGTAGTCAAAATCACCAGGAGCCATTGGAGGGATGCTATTATCAGCTACTCGGACTTCCATTCCTAGATATCATGGATAAGAATGGCAAGATCATTTAACACACAGACCCACATGCATGCACACACACACACACACACACACACACACACATACACATACACACAAACGTGTGTGTGTATACCATATTGTATTTAGTCATTGACATCTTTATCGTTTTAAAATTGTGTTCAAACTTATTCCATTGTACCAATAATGTTCAATATCATGTTTAATAACTCAAAAGTATCCTTATGTCTACCTTATAACAGGTAATGTCTTCTTTTAAAGTGTATTATTTGTTTACTCTCTTTTCAGGGATGTGTATGTAGTGAGCTCTAGTGCTTTCCCACTGAACTTCATTCCTAATCCCCCTGCTTCAATCTTTATTCTTTCTCATTCATACACACTTTAAGTTGATCACTATCTGCAAAGAAACAGTCATGAACTCATGCTAGAAGGCTTCCCAGGTAAGCAGCTCCATTGTCATGAGTGACAAGGAAGAAAAGTCAGGCAACGAACTGCGAGAAACTTGCCTCTTTGGAAACCCAGAACTAGACTGAATTCAGGACCAGGCATCTCATAGATGACAAACATACTTCTTAATCGATATACTAAGGTAATAGCAGGGAATTTCAAAGCACTCAAAAACCTGTGATTATATTTTCCTAATCAGTGCTTTTTAACTGGTTGCAAATCCTTTTGTTGGGGATAGCTAGGAATGTGAAATTTTCAATGTATTTATCACACACTCTCATATACATACCGCCACCTTCTGGTTCCTTTGCGTATCTACTTCAAGCATTTTAAGGTGGGCTATGCAGAAGGTTGTGGACATTCAGAGCTCAATGGTCCACCTTTCCATTTCTAAACAATCTCTATAGGAATGCACCCGTGTCAATATTTGCTGACAACACAATACTTTTAAATAAAAATGTATACTTTTAATACATTACTTTGTATCTTAATCTTTTGGAAGCTAAACTAATACAAGTAAAATTTGTAGGCAGCTTATTATAGACATAATGCATGGCCAATTGATTTCAGAAGAAGATCTGATTATTTTAACCATTTTGTGGTTTGTAATTTATGATATTGTTGCAGTTATACCAGACTTAATAGCTGGAATCAGTCCAGTGGACAGTTGGGACTGCTAAAGTGTGGCTTCTTTCATCCTCACAGCAAACAATGATGAGAGATATTTGCTGGCAATGTTCTCATCTTAAAAATGAATTTATTGATTCAAGTTTGGAAAGTGGAAGAAAATTGAAGGCCACTGTAAAATTAAACTGGTCATCTCTAATGGCTGATCATGAAATTAATATGTCATCATCAAAAAGCTGCAAAATATTTTATCCTTTTTATAGCTGATTCAATGATGATTGTGCATTTAATTCTAAAAAGCAAAGAAAATATACATGAAAGTCATTTAAAAACAGAAAATAGCCCAATTAGATTGTATAGTTATATTATAGCACATAGTAACAAACACCTCTAAAAGGAAAAATATGTTCTAGACACTTCAAAGAACTTTATATATTATAAAATATGTTTGGAAAGTTGAAAATATATGATGACATTATATCTGCTGTTACTTTATACAATTATGAAAGGTATTTTCAAACAGAGTTGAATGATCACATCATAAGCAATACTAATATTCTTTAAAATATATTTCAAGGATCACACAATTTATAAGAAAGATAAACTAATCCATGTTTTGAATAGGCTGTCATTTAAATACTGAACACTGTCCCCTACTATGTATCCACTTACATTGAATTTAGAGACACAGACTTAAGGAAGATGAGAAACAAGATTTGTTTCACCATGCTCCACTGGAAAGCACAACTTAAGATGGATTCCAGTTTATAGTAACCATATGTGCTTTCCTTTCTGGGACAGTTAGGATATCATACTGTTATATATTTTTAATAAAGATGACCAAAGCAATTTATAAATTTATAACTGCTATCACACACACACACATGCATTATTGTTTTCTTTTAGATGTGATCAATTGATACTGAACAATATAATAATTTTTTTAATTAAGTAATTTGACAATGAATATCTTTTAAAAAATAATATCTGGCAAGTAAGACTTCAGATCTTAAATTTTTAAGTATGTTTCAGAAATTCTCATTCTTACAAAGACAGAGACAGTCTTGGTATTAAAGACAGTCATATTAGGATCAAACAAAATCTTATACTTTCACTTTATTTTGATACCTCACAAATGCTGTCTACTCTTTATTTAAAATGACCGTCATTTTCCTCTTAACATTGAGGTACTTTTCATAATAATTGTTATAAACTGTAAAATCCTTATGTTAGTTGATTTTATGCTATCAGGTGTCATAAAAGATTCAGAACACAGTATGATCATGAATTGGGAAGCAGAGACGAGCTTTGTCTACATGCTAGTGTGCCCATCTACTTGAGGCCTTTTTTTTTTTTTTAAAAAAAAAAAAAATGGCTCTAATGATCTGTAGAGAGTTCCATGGGCTATACATTTTAGATTCAATTATTAGTAGTATATAAAACAGAGTTCATGGGAAGAATGGTCTTTTCCTGAACATAAAGACATACCTTTTATAGCGTACTACTGTACAATTTCCATAACCTTAATATTTTCTCAAACAAGATTGATCAGCAGGTAAAGGTTCATGTATCTTTACAACTGAATTTGAAACCCTAAAACTAACATAATGATGGAAAGAGGGAACTGACTCCACAAAGTTATCCTTTGACCTCCATACATGTTCCAAATCAAGCATCTGTGTTCATGCAAATACACAAACACACATAAACATAAACATATAAATATTATTAGTAATAGCAGGAACCACTAGACAAGATCTATATATCATTATTTCTTCTGGTTAATTCTCTTCTATTTAATATAGGTCAACATTTAATATTTAACATCTCTAGCTATCGGGGAAATGAAAGTCTAAATGACTCTGAGATTCCATCTTAAACCTGTCAGAATGACTAAGATCAAAAACACTAGTGAGAGCGCATGTTGGCAAGAATGTGGAGCAAAGGGAACACTTCTACATTGCTGGAGAGAATGCAAACTGTACTGCCACTTTGGAAATTAATATCATTTCTCAGATAATTGGGGATCAATTTACCTGAATACCCAGATATATCACTGCTGGGCATAATCCAAAAGATGTTCCAGCCTATCACAAAGACACTTGCTCATCTATATTCATAACAGCTTTATTCATAGTAGTCAGAAACTGGAAACAACTTAAATGTCCCTCAACTGAAGAATGGAGAAAGAAAATGTAGTACATTTATATAATAGAGCATTACTCAGCTGTTAAAAGCAATGACATCATAACATTTGCAGGCAGATAGATGGAACTAGAAAAAAATCATTCTGAGTGAGGTAACTCAGACTTAGAAAGAACATGGTATGTACTTATCTATACGTATGTATTAACTGTAAAGTAAAACAAAATCAGGTTACAATCCACAGACCCAGAGATTTTAAGTAGCAAGGAGGGCTCAAGGGGGGTGCATGGGTCTTGCTACAATGGGCAATAGAATAGATATGACACATGGGCTGGAGGCAGGTGGGAACGGGACAGGAGAGATCAGGTGGGGACAGGATGGAGGGAGTGAGTAATGAGAGACACAACTGGAGGTGCCAGCAATTTGGGGGCAAGGTAGAGACCCTGTGCAAGGGAAACTCTCAAGTATTTATTACAGTGACTTTAGCTAAGCTTCCTAGAATATAGAACCTGAACAGGTCATCTTCTATAACTAGTCAAGGCTACCAGTGGAGGGATTGGGCCACCAATCCAGCCACAAAGCCTTTTATTACAATTTGTCCTTCTAGCATGATGTGCTGGAGTAAAGGTGGCACACAGTAATGGGAGTGACTAATGAATGACTGGTCAAGCTTGGTTGAGACTTATGTCACAAGGGGAAGCTCACCACTGACACTGCCTGGAGGACCAGGAACCAGAGGTAGCATGACCCTAGAGACCTAACATAGGACCAAACTCGAGTGGCAAAAAAAAAAAAAAAAAAAAAAAAAAAAATGACATTGTACCCAATGATATTCTGCTAAACTCATAGATTGATGCCTAGCCTAGTTGTCATCAGAGGCTTCATCCATCACAAATGTGCAGAACCACAGCCAAACATTTGGTGGAATGCAGGGGATCCTGCTAAAGAAGGGAGGAAGGATTGTAGGCTCTAGAGAGATCAATAGAAGAAAATCCACATAATCCACAAACTTGGACTTATAGGGTCTCAAGAGAAAATTGACAATCAATGAGCTTGGGTGCATCTAAACTAGGCTTTCTGCAAATATGTTACTGTTGTATAGCTTGATGTTTCTGTGGAACTCCTAACATTCTCTTCTTTAATTAGGTGTATTTCTAGTTTCATTTTCAAATGTCCAGTTGAAAAATTGTACTAATTCATTTATATATGCTATAAGTTTAAATATACCACAGTATAGTCACAAGGCGACATGTTATAAGCAAGGATCATGGGAACTGGAACCAGAAACACTTGCATTGAATCCAATTATTCTCAATTGTTTTGACATAGTCCTGGGAGTCTCAACTCTTCTGTCAGGAGTATATTCATAACTACAATGGATATTTTCTCACTAAGCTTTTTGAGGCACAATAAGACTGTTGATGACAAGGCCTTTTAAAGACATAACAAATTTAATAAACACAAATAAGATAAATGCCTAGTTTCAATTTATATCAGTGATGACATGGATCAGAGTCTCTCTAATGCTCCCATCTCTTACTCTCTGCTTCAGAATGTACACGAAATTGCCGTGGCCTCGTTGAATCCCTGTAAAATTGTTATGTTCTTACATACATACGGTCTCGATATAATGGAAGGACCCCTGTACCTAGCAAAGCATCCATGATCATTATTTACCAGTGAGAGATCCTCCCTGTGTACCCACTTGTTCCTCCTTGAGTAATACTTTGAGCTTTCCCCCCACAGAGAAGATAGTCTGTTTATGCTGTATTTTGAAGGAAGGGTAAGATTTTGCAGTCATATAGAATGACAGTAGCTGTCATAACTGTTTTTGTTTTTGTTTTTGCTATCTCTGAACCCACAATAAAAACACACTTGTGCATTATCTTGATATTGCAGTGACCAGAATCTGTGCTATTAGTGTGTTCATGGGCATCTTCATGGAAGGTAAAACGCACTCACATACTTCCAAAGCTAGGCATAGTTACAGGATAACGTTTGGCTAGTTTACATAGAGTTGCCATGTATGACTTGTCAAGAATTTCTGAAGGTTATTTTTAATATAAATATATTTTATCTGAGGTTCCTAAGCATTGCTAGAGCAAGCATGTTTTTCATGCTACTTTGTCATTGCAAAGTTCAGAGCCATTGTAAATGTTAGCAAAATCTCTAATGGAAACTTAGGTACATTTGTCTAAGGCTACTCCAAAGAAAGATTACAGAAAAGTTTTTATATGATATGGGATACCAGACACCATGTTGTTCCTGAGTGGAGCACTGCATTATGCCCAACTCTGCATTTTCCCTCTCTAAGCCTTTTTGGCAGATATATGACAGCAATATATTTTTCGTTCTCTTCATAGTATGATAAACTAAGCAAGACTAGATCATTTAACTGATCATTAAAGAATCATTTAATGTGGAGTTTTTTTATGTCAGCAAAAAACAATTCTTATTTGCCACCATTGCCTGTGTCTTTGTTAAATAACATTATAGAAAACATTCAGAATGTTATTTGAAATATCACATTCAAGAATGAAAGTAATCTTGCATACTTTTCCTACACCGTGCTTTGAGTTAAATTGGCTAGTTGGTTTATCATTAGCATGAATTGCAACTCCACGTACTTTATCTAAACAGTGGGAGAAGTTCATCATCTTGCTTTCACTGAACTGCAAACACAGCCAGAAGTTAATCTCACAAGGTTCTGTGCCAACAAAACATAGCCAAACGTTATGGGTTCTGCAAGAGTAACAGAAATAACATTCAAAGGTGGGGTGAGTAGCTACAGTTTATCTCAACAAGCTACATCACTTTATAAGGAAAGAAAATAATGCTGTACCTGTGGAATAGGACTACCTGCTAAAATGGAAGGAACTTGGACGATGACATCAGGATTAACTGAGGTAAAATGGCCCCTGTGCACGCATGGCTGCAGAGTCTGAGAAAGCTACTACAAACTCAAGGTGAAGACCTTGATACCTACTTTATAAATGCCGCACTTATGGCTGATGATGGGAAAGGTACTTTGGATGTTTAGTGCTAATTGTCAACTTGACAGAATATAGAATCAGCTGGGAGATCAGATGCTCAGCATTCCTGTGGCAAATTGTCTTGATTATGATTACCCTACCTTGATTGGCGGTGGGTGGGACGGTTTCCTCAGACAGCTGGGGATCCTGGCCAGAAGGCACCCAGTAATGGGACTCGCGCTGCAGCACATATTCATACTTTCTGTTTCCTGACCAACAATGTGATCTGACTAGCTGCAGTGTTTCAAGCCTCTGATGCCTTGATTTCTGTACCATGAGTGGGACAAGTCTCACTCAGTACCCGTGGCTCCTCACACCACTTCTCACCCCTACCCTATCCTTGCCCTCAGTAGGGCTGGGCTTCTGCTTTTGTTCCACCAGCCACCTCCCTATATAACTCAAGTCATTTTAGCTAAGCTAGTCTCTTCGCCTGGGCCCCCTCTTTGATTTGCAGTTCCTCTTGCTTTCCCTTGCCCTCTCTCCTCTACTGGTCTGCTGCCACATTCAGCCTGGATCCTTCTCTCTGCCTGCTTTCTCCCTTACAGCTACAGTAAAAATCTCCTGTATACTTTAGGAGTAATCATGTCCTTTGTTTCAGTGTTTCACTCGTCTTGATGACTTGTACTTTGAGTTGTGAGCTGAAGTACACCTGTTCTCTCTTAAGTTGTTTTTGTCAAACTGTTTCTCCCAGCAACAGTAAAACAAATTAAAGCAGCATTGTTTGCCCTCTTTATTTTGTTACTTTTTTGGAGTAGAAATATTTATACTTTTCTATCTGTGACCTCTCATTCTAACCATGAATTTCTGTGCTTTCTATATACAGAATATGATATGCACAATTCTAGGATGGCCCCTGAAGTTAGTGATCCATGATATTCATGCCCTAATTCCTCCTCTTGGATGTAAGCAGCATCTTTGAAAATATGGCTGAGAATATTAAAGATAATTACTAGGTCAATTGCCAACAAATATCACTTCCAAAATTATCTTATGTTTGTTAATAATGATTTGGAAATTTTAATACCTTTGGTTACATGATCTGCACACATGGGACTATCATAATGAACCCTCTTGCTTTGTTCAGTTAAGGTATGCTAATTTTAAAAAGAAAAATATCTTTAATCAGTTGTCTTTAATTTATGCAAATATGAGATTATCTTGTTTCTTGGGATGGGCAATTTTCAATCTTATTAGCTCTTAAAATTGAAACCAGATTATTCATGTAGTAGCTGTGAAAAACAGCAATGTTATGTAATTTTGAGTGTCTCATGTTAAGGGTTAAGAGGCATTCTCTAGTCTGAGGACAGCAGTTTTACAATTAAGGGTGTCTTACATCTACTAAAAACCTAAAGTGCTTGTTTTTCAGTTCTGAGTGGGAATGCATCCTGGCTAATGCTTTTGAGGGATGAGAGTGGGTCCTCTTTATGATCTCCTGATTAGAGAACCCAGTTGCAAGAAATCCAGTTCTGATCTGCTGAACTGAGAGACAATAAACAATGTTTGTTTCACAGCAAAGGAAATTAACAATTGGAAAGTGTGGTTTCTGTGCTGTATGGAGCTTGGTGCTTGCTTTAACAATGTGACACTTTAACCAGCTGACACTGTTGAAAGCATGTCTCCTAGCCTTACAGTTTTATAAAATCAATTGGATTTATGAACAGTGGTAATTGTTGTATGTTACATTTTCTTCATATTTGCTTTGCATTCTGCCATTTTTAAAGATGGAGTTCAGCCCAATCACTTCCCACTCTCTTTCATTATTTGGTAATAGCCATCAATGAGAATTCTCAATTTCATAAAACAATAGAAGAATGGCAACAGACATATTGTTAACTTAATTAAAATATCAAAGAGAAAAAGAAGGAGGAAGAAGAGGAGGAGAAGGAGGATGAGATTAATGAAATAATGAAGGTAAAAATATGATTATGGATTTTTAAATTCCATCATAAGATAGCTATGAGAATACATGGTTTCTAGCTTCACATTGTGATGATTTAAAATCATTCTTAACTTTCACCAAGTCTTGTCCTTCTAACTAAACAGGTATTCACTCCTTTGAGTTCACTCTGGTAATGTTTAAATATCACCTGACAAATGTTGGCTACTTTCAAATGTATTTACATCTGTTCTTTCATTGTCTTCTGTAAATATTCATAGCTTTTGAATTTCTCTAAGCCATCTGTACTGCACACCTCTGTATATCATGTCAATAGGGGAAAGTTCATCCCAAGAACAAAGATGATGAACAGGACACCACAGCAGGGAATTTAAATAAAAAGAAAATATATTTATTGGCATACTTTTAAGAAAGAACAAGATGTATACAATATAAATGACTTTCTGCCAACTCCTTCTCTTTTACCTCCCAGAAGCCCTCGGCAGTTGACACAGAAAGAATGCCTTCCATTTGAAGTAAATTCCTTTGTACTGGAAGCATCTACATTGGACACCAGGGAAGAGATAGGCTTGGTTTCAAGAATCCACTGAGGTTAGCAGGAAATCATAAGACAAATGGCTGCCAAAGAGGGGAATGACTTGGCACCTCAGAAATAGAGCAAATCCAGAATAAAGAAGAGTACTTTAAAAGTCAGAGTACTCAAGCCCTTGATAAATTTGATTTAAATTAAAACTACATGTCTTTTCTTCTTTAAAATGTGGACCTTGCTTTGTAAGAGACACGAAATAGCACAGGGGAAACCTGGCCAGCTGGCTGGAAATCTTGGGTCTGACACTTCTATATAGCATGTAGCCATGAGCAGATAATGGACACAATCTAACACACGAGATTTGAAGACATTTTATGCTTGAAATATTATTTACCTGACTTGCATTGAAATTGAGAGAACCCTTTATTAATTTATATAATAAAATATTTATCTGAGGCATTCAGATGAAAATTGCTGCAAAATGTTTCCTTCCAACTGATTGCAGCAATGCAAACTGTATCATGGTTTTCACCAGGATGAGTCAAGTAATAAAGTAAAACTGATACTGTCTTAAATTTGTCTCATTTTTTGATAAAGAGCCCAAGTTAAATGTCTAATACATCTTACGAACATGACATTGAAAAGGTAAAGGCAACCCCACACATTATCATACTGTATTCAGTAGACAGAAGTTGCTATTGAGACAACGGACAGACATTATCTCAAATATTTGAGGTTAAAACAATCCTTCATAAAAAAGAAAACTTCATGTGCTTTTGTGGCTTAGTGATTTGTTTAAGAGCAAAATGAGTTGAGTATCTCTAATTCAAGTGCTTCCATGATTCCATTTTGAAAAAGCTTTTAAAATCTTCACACTTTAAAAAATTTGCAACTTATATCCTGCAATTATTTTACATGTATTATTGACTCTATGTGATTGTTTCCAGGTGAGCAGCACTGGCTTATTTAGTACAAATTATACCTTTACATATTGTAGAATTCACAAAGATTACTGTACATTTCTAAATTTTCTATACCTTCTAAATTCTCAAACCAGAATCAAAATTTCACCTAGTAATACACTTTTCAAATATATTTATCTAAGGTGAAAATAATTAGTGGAGCCAATACGTATGAAAGATTATAAGGTAAAGTGAAAAGTGGAACTCTTAAAGAAATAAATAATCCACATGCACTTATTTTTTCAAACAGCATTAAAAGTAATATTTATTTTTTCAGGATTTGTGCTAAAAAGTTGATTTTGTGGCATGTAAAATCTGATTCTCAGAGGGATAAGATTCTTTTGGAGATTAGGCACAGCTTCTTTAGGGAAAGAGCTGGAATTCTTGATGCAATTGGCAGCATGACGCCAGGTTAACTGGGAACTGGGCTTTGGTGGCTGGTAACCAGAGATTAACAGCAACAGTAAGGTTAGTAAAGTTAATATGTAGAAGATGCTGTATTTGTAGGACTCAAGCTAGTCCCTGAGTGAACACACAGTTAGCTAAGACAGTAGAATTTGACTGCTCATTGGTTCCCCATTCTCTGCCTGTTACAGAAACCTGCGATCATTTCTCCACGAGTGATTTAAGAACTGATGCAAAGTCTGACACCATTTCCACTGTGCTGTTCATTGCTTTTGCTCCTAGAATCCATTAGCTCCTCTCTCAATGATGTTGTCAGTTCACTCCTCAGGTCGTAGAGCTTACATCTGTCAGACCACAACTTTCTGTGGAGGCTTGAAGTATTCCCAGTGCCAGAGATTACACATACCTCAAGTGTTCATGCCTCTAGGAACAGTAACTAAATTCAATAAATAGATGTAACTCTCAAGCCAGATAGTCAAAGCCAAAGCCAGTGCATTTTATGATTTTTATGTCTCTTAAATGAAGTGGATATGTGCTTTACAAAGAACTTTAAACAATGCAGGATGGAGCTGCTGTTTTCATTCGATGAACTGAAGACAGAGGGCCTGAGACTCAAGAGAAGCATGGTCATGGTGACATCATTTAAGTAAATTGTCCAGATTGATCTGTGTTTGACTTAATCATATCACGAGCAATTTTAGCTATATGCGTGCAGTATGCAGACTAATGTCCACCAAAACTGACCAGATTGTTGTCCATAGAATAAGATTGTTAGGTTTCAAGGCAAGAAGAAATTACGGTTGCCAATGACAGCTAATTCCCTGACATTCTTGTCAGTAGGAAATAAAGCAATGTTTCTAAACATGTGGAAGACTTCAGAGGCTCAAGAAGACATGTGGACAGTTCTTCATGGTAATTCTAGGAAGAGGACAAACCAATGACTTGTCACCTCAATCAAGAACAATATCAAATGGCTAATATGTGGACCTCTAAGGAAAATTTATCTTTTTATCAGTTACCAAGTAGATGTGAATCAGTTGCAGTAGAAAAGTAAGCACAGTTGTTAATAAACTGATCTGTGCATTTTATATCGTAAATGTTAAGCTTGGTATGGTTTTGTTGATGCTATTGCTGTTACATCAGAGATTTCATTGTTGATGGAGAGAAAATAAACAAAAAGCTTCTTACTGAAACCAGAAATTCCTAGTGGTAAAATAGTGACATTTTTATTTCGGGAATAACCAACTGTTGTCTAGTTGGATTTGAAGACCCCTCAATAGGAGAGAATTTATGCTTAAGACTTAACAGCTAGCCAAGAATCCACAGCAGTTGGGAGAAACTTCCATTTTCTTAAAGCAGTACATAGTCTAACTATATTCTAAGTACTTATCTTTAAATCTACAGTTAAGCATAGTTCTCACTCCTCATCAAAGGGACATCGTTTTGCAACATGTGGAGAGTATTACAGAGACTGACCCTGGTCAAAATGCAGAGAATAACTGACCATGGTGTTTCCAGCCCCAACTGAGACAGCTGCAATACAACCTCGATGACACCCACGACTAAGTGGGTATCTTTTTTTTTTTTTTTTTTTTTTAATCCAGAGGACCAGGATTTCTGTTGTGAGATTGTACCTTAACATGTCAGGGATGCTAGTCTCAGAATATCACAACCATAGTTGCTTAAACAAGCCCTTCATAATGTCAGCACCAGTTGATATAAAGATGTGGATGGTGGAAATTTCAGAAGGCGTTGTGGGTAGATAAACAGCTACAGGCAATCAGAGGATGCTTATAGAGGGAGAGAACCAATTTTTCTCCAGGGATGAACCATCTGATAAGTTACCTAGTCACAAATGGAATTGTATATAATATCTTTCCATCAATTTCAGGATAGTATCACAAGGCTTTAAGCTTACTTAAATTATTTATAAGCTTTTCTAATTTAAATGGTATTATTCAGAGACTTCTATACATGAATATTTAAGTCATTTCTGCCTCTCCCATATGTCTCCACCCCAATCCCATCCATGGCCTCTTCTGCAATGATTATGGATATACATATCTAGGTACTCAGTTTGTCAAATTAAAGATTGTATTTAATTATCAGGTAGGCCATCTATTGATACATTAACAATGATGAAATCTAGAAAAAATAGGAGAATTCTACACCATGTTTGTCTTCAGTACTATTTTTCTATTGATGTACTGAGATCTATTATTTTTCAAGGTAATGTTTTTACGGGAATCGTTACTTGAGCTATTGTTAAATAAAGTGATTAAGTGTTATAATTTAATACAATAATGGTGTTTAAGTTAGCAAACGTTATTTTGGGTAAAAGATAACTTTATTCAAGAAAAGGTTGTATCAATGTAGAATAACCAAGGGGAATCCAGGATTGCATTTCATGAATTATTTCAATGAAGCATCTGCTGTATTTGCACCATATAAAACTGTATGGCTCGTGCAATGTGGTTAATTAGCCTCTTATGCTCTAGGAAAAAAACAAACAAACAAAATGTTACTCTGTGCAGACAAAAAGCAGCCACCCCAATACAAAATAACAGCCACATGTGTTTTAACTGTTTTCCAGCTCCTAATGTGTTTAGGAGTATTAGCAGACTATGGAATCCCAACATACGTGTTCTATTCAGCTGTGGCTTGGTGCCTTTGGCAACTCTGCAATTGAAGCAAGCAAGATTTTGTCAGAACATATGCATCTCTTCCTTTCCCTTTAAAACAGGAATGTTTGTATACAGATAGTGATATTTGCCAAACACTATGTAAACTATTAATCATTATGCATTTTGTATATATACAGATATGTATTCCAGATATATTGATATATGTGAATAAAGAAATAAATGTAGTAGGTGAGAAAAACTCATTAGAGATAGAAAAGCAGGCTTACAATCTCATTAGACACATGTAAGAACATGCTGTGGTCTCTGTGCAATGGCCCACTGACAAATTCATGTAATGACCCTTCATTCTTCTCTCCAATAGCTGAGGTGTACAGAAAACTAATTGTTCTTGAACAGTGTTCTCAGCCTGTGGATTACAACCACTTGGGAATCCAATAACCCTTTCACACGGGTTGTCTAAAGCCATTAAGAAACACAGGTATTTACATTGTGATTAAAAAATACAGTTATGAGGTAGCAATGAAAATAATTTTATAGTTGGATGTCACCACAACATGAAGAGCTGAATTTAAGGGCTGTAGCCTTAGGAAGATTGAGAACCACTGATCTAGAAACTCTGATTTATCTTTGATTTACAAAAACATTTTTGGAAACAAAGAAGTTCAGAGAAAAAGTAAGGTTCTGGGCAAGTGTGCAGGCTGAGGACAAATGACCAATCTATGGATAATATTTATTAACTCTCTGAAATTTGGAAGAACAGTACTTAGGGAAAGGATTAGAGATATCAATTAAAGAGGTTAAGTTCTAGAAGCAGAACTTATTAGGAAGAAGAATGTCGATTTTCAACATTGAAGAATTATCATTATCCTCACTTCATGTTACTGAGATAAAAAGTAATTTCAATCTTGAAAAGAATAGTACAGTTTTCCTACTGGTGTACAAATAGTAAATATTTGAAAGCACTATTTAAGCATTTTCTGAAGTAATGAAATTCATAAATAGCAATTAAGTATAAGGGCTTCTTTACATGTCTGTCTTCATTTCTTCACGACCCTGTAAGTGCTTAGTCTCTAATATATTTTTGGCAGAAAATTATTCAAGGAGTTGTCTATACCAGGTTCTCAGAATGAGGCATTGATTGTTTTATAACAGAGATACACATGTTATTTTCTAGCTCTGTGACTAGCATGAGATTCAATGTTATATGATTCATTATTCCATGTACTTAAACTATCTATAAAATACAAAAGCTGTGAAAAACAATGTTATTTTAATACCAGTATAAAGTTTCGTACAATACTGAATCAACTACCCCTTTGCAAACTAATAAAAAGAGCTTCTTTGCAGAGAGATATTGGAATATTCTTTCTTACTTGCTACTTAGAAAATGACACGTGCATGCTACTATTTTCCACATTCTTTGGATAGAAAGATGAACATGGAAACTATGTTCTACTTTTGCTAATTTTCTAAAAGTGAGTGTTTCATTGTGTTTGAAAAACAAATTATGTGAGTAGATCAAAGGATATAGGATCAAACTATTCATGCAGTCCCCATAATTCACTAAGATTTTATGCATAGAGAAAAAATGAAGGCAACAACTTTTTGTAATGGAAACCATAAAACAAATATTTACTGACATATAATCTCTCTACTCACCATTGCCTCTCTATCCCACTCTCTTACCCTAGTTTAGATTTATATATTTGCTTCCTAGACTGTAGGTCTCCCTCCTCCCTCACACTCCTACTAGAATATTCTAACTGAAGCATATATCAAACTGTGTAATCCTCCTGCTCAGCAGTCTTTAATGGCTCTCTAGTGTCCAAATCCTGTACTTGACTCTGACTTACTGGTGTTTTCACCTCCACTCACTCCTTGTTTCATGATTTAGTAATGTAAGCGCATTTAGTGGAGTTCCATGAGCGCATTGTCTAGTAAGATTTGTTGCCTGATACTTCCCTTTATCTGGAGAACTTTGGATGTCACCTTCCCTTGGACTGTTTTAATTTATCCTCTAAAAATTATTTCACCTAGAGCTAAGTTAAGCTTATTGTTCTGCTTAACATGATGTTCATTTATTCTTTTATATCCAACACTGTCTTAGTGTTTAACACCTCCTTTTGGTATGTTTTACATCTTTCTTTTCCATTACACTCAAATTCTTGTAGACCTTTTTCTTTTATTTGTCAATTATTTGCAGAATGTCTGACATATAATTAAGTAATTAGTTTCTCCTGATTGATTCCAAATAACTGGAAGGAAGTTTTTAATAGCCAAGATCCATGTATTTACTGTTTTATTGTTGTTGTTGGAGTCATGTGTTTTTGAGTGTGTTTTATGTTTTGTTTTTGAGTGTGTGTGTGTGTGTGTGTGTGTATGTTTGGTGTGTAATCTCAATACTCAGGGATCTTAGCCAAAAAGATCTTGAATTGAAGGCTAAGATGTACCACCTATTCAGATACCTCTCAAAAAACAAGCAAAATCGAAAGTCCATTCTTTCTTATATCAGATCATTTTTATTATAATAATACTTCTATGATATTAAATATGGATAAAGCTCTTGATTTATGTTTTACATTTAACTTTCTGAGTGGCATTTAGAAGTTCAAGTAAACTTTTTGGGTTTCATGGCCTTCTTGTGAAATGTTAATACTTATGTTTAAAGATTCGCCTTTTGTGTTGCTAGTTGTCTAGTAAACCTACTTAAACAGTTGTTTATTCACAGCATTGTTCAAACTTTACATATCTGCATAGAATTTTCATTAATTAATATTTGTGAATCTATTTTAAAGTTAGCAGATTAATAATATATGTGGATAAATGCATTATTTATGTGTCCATGTGTGAATATGTATGTGTCTGTACTTACATGGTAGGTAAGAAGAGAAACTTCATGTCTTACTCTACCAATCTCTACCTTATTTCTTTGAGAGGGTCTCTCACTGAACATAGAGCTGGCTCACAGTCAAAATGCTCAAATTATCATTCTATCTCTGCTCTTCACAGGGTGAGTTACGGATATACTCAGCTATTCCCATGTTTTCATGTCAGGCTGGGATTTTAACTCAGATCCTTATAATTATATAGCAAGAGCTCCTACCCAATGAGCCATCTCAAGCCCCTAAGCATAACTTTTGTGTAAGTTCAATGACATTCCTTCTGGTTCATTTGTGAGATATCAAAAAACTCATGAAATAACTTCATTATTCTAATCATGCTATCATACTTCTCTTATATTTGAGTTATGCTAAATATAAGACATTTGCTGAGGAAGAAACGTAGCTATGGCAGAAGGAGGAGTAAATGTAAAATGCAGATTGGTGTGATGTTCAAATCAACTTCATTTGCCCAAGTTGCAAGTCTAGAACTTAGCATAACCTATGTGCACAGGGTACCATGGCTTTAAAGAGACAAGCATAAAAGAAAAGAAAGTTGCAACACCATAGTTCCAAAAATAAAATACTGTATAGATGTTCCCTTTAGTCTACAAGCTTGGTTAATGACTATTACCACTAATTTGTCAGTTTTCTTTTCATGTTGCATCCTTATTGCCAAAATTTTATAAACCATCCCAGAATCTGGTAGCTTAAAAAACTAAAGACATATTCATTTCACCAATTGTTGTGAGATGGTTAGATAGATGATAGATAGATGATAGGTAGATGATAGAAAGATGATAGATTATGAAGACTTATTTTGTTCTCAACTGAATTCTTTATATGTTTGAAATTCCATTGTCTATTTTCCTAAGTAGAATGATCCTCCTGGGAAGGTTGGGATGAGTCATTAACTCTCTGTCTAGGAGTCACACAAATCTTAAACAGATTAGCCTTGTTGTGGGCTCATGTTGTGATTAAATATAACAATGAGCAATATAAATAGTTAAAAAATTACCAACCAAAGAGAATGACTATGTGTTTGTGACCTCTTGGCTAAATTACATTTTCTACTATCCTGTCACCTAAAGAAGGTCACTTGCACAACCCAAAGGATATAGAGGAGTATGTATACAGAAAGGCAAAAACATAAACTATCAGTCATGGAAATAGAAAAATGGCAACAGAAGTCAGAATTATCATTACTACATACATTGGGAAACCAAGTGGTGTTACTTGCAAACATCTATAGATTATACCAGCCTCAAAATAAGGAATGGTCAGGGCTATAGTTTGAAGCAAAAGTGAAGTTCTCAGTATGACAATTTTCTAAATCATTTTTTCAAAGAATATAACACACTTTCCTAATGCACTAATGCAGTGATGAATGACTAATAGCTGTTAGAGTCACAAAGATACAAAAGTGACAGAAGTTGGCATTTGAAGCTCACAAAGACTGAACTGACAACCAGGGAGCCTGTATGGGTCTGACCTAGTTCTTCTGTATATTCAAATACGTGTTTACACAGCTTGCTGTTCTTGTGGAATTCCTAAGAGCGGGTGCAGGGACTGTTTCTGACTCTTTTACCTGCTTTTTGGACCCTTTTCCTTCCACTGGGTTGCTCTGTTCAGTCTTAATGTGAGGTGAGGTTCTTAGTCTTACTGCAATTTGATATGTTATGTTTGGTTGATATTCCTGGTAACCATCCCTTTTATGAAGGGAAAATGAGGTTGGGTGTGTAGATGGTTGGGATATAATATATGAGAGAAGAATAAATAAAAAATTAAAGTGTCAGAAAATGAACAACAAAATAGTTTCCTTTATAACCTGAAAATAGTAATTTTGATTACTATTCCTTTTGATTGTAAACACGATTGTACTTTCATATATGTGAATATATCCATATGTAGACACCCTAACATTCATATAATTGAAAATAAACTAAAGCTAAAGAAATAATATGGTAAATATAAAAAATGATGCTTAGATTAATTTTCATTCAAGGGGTTGTTCATTTTAGGTTTGTATACTTTAAAAGAATGAATATCAAACCACTATCTTCATGCTTGCTCATGTGTATCATTTTGCTCCATTGGGTCTTGGGATATTTTAGCTTCATAATAACTATTGGCAAGCATTGCATTACAAGTCATAGATGCTGCTGAACATGTCCTCATCTATATGAGAGGCTCACTTCATATTTAAAGTTAATCACACAGATAATAAACAACATTCCAAAAAAACAAAAGAGACAAGAACCTTTTTTTCCCTCTGTGTGCTATCAATATTCATTTCCCTTGCCACCTCTTTCCTTGCATGCCCAAGGCATTTGGTAGTCATTCACACCTGACATACCTGACACACCTGACATGTCTCTTACTTTGAGTAAAGGCTTGAGTATTTCTGTCTTTATTGCCTTGCTCTGTAATGAAGAACAATAGCCGGAATTCTGAAAACTCTGTGTTAAAAGAAGATTATTGGTTAAGAAATGTCTAAACCAGAATTGCTCCTGTCTAAAGGAAATGTAGGAATAAAGAGTGAAGCAAAGACTGAAGGAAAGGCCATCTAGAGACTGCCCCACTTAGGGACCATCCCATCTGCAGACATGAAATCCAAACACTATTGCTGATGCCAAGAAGCACTTGCTGACAAGAGCCTAGTTTATCTGTCCCCTGAGAGGCTCTGCCAGAGCCTGGCCAATACAGATAGGGTTGGTCTCAGCCAACCACTGAACTGAGCACAGGTCCCCAATAGAGGAGACAGGAGAAGGACTGAAGGAGCTGAAGGGGTTTGGAACCACACAGGAAGAACAACAATATCAAACAACCAGATCCCCCACCCCAGAGCTCTAAACCAACAACCAAAGAGTACAAATGGGGGAATCCATAGCACCAGCCCCATATGTAACAGAGGGTGGCCTTACCTGGCACTAATGGGAGAGGAGGCCTTAGGTCCTGCGGAGGCTTGATGCCCCAGTGTGGAGGAATGCTAGGGTAGTGAGTCTGGAGTTGGTGAGTAGGTGGGAGAACACTCTCATAGAAGAAGATGGGAGGGGAGATGGGATAGAAGGTTTGTGGAGAAGAAACCAACAAGGGGGACAACATTTGCAATGTAAATAAATAAAAGAACCAATGAACAAAAGAAATATCTAACCCTTCTTTGCAAACAAATAATCATCATTCTTGCTCCCCCTCCACGTTTTTGTCGTTTGAATGTCCTGCAGTGTTTAGATAGATACATCCAAGGATCCTGCTTTGTGAAAAACAAAACAAAACTAAACAACAACAACAAAAACCCAGTTCTATTAGAAAAAGAATAAATATGCACAATTCTAGTAAATCAGTCACGCACATGCTAGTAGGGGCTTAGGGAGAGGGGGCTGTAACATGTTTGTTCCTGCTAATCTAAGGGACTCAAGCCTTGCAGAATTTTCTCCTTACTTGGAATTCTGGCATTCCATTTACAAAACCGGCTGTTGTACCTCAAATTTCTGGTGCAATACATTTATCTTACAACATCCAACAAATGTAAGGAAGAGTGCGGTATTACCAGCTTTCCAAATGTGCAGTATATAAAACAGATGCCTGAAGTACACCAATACATCCATCGTGAATACCAGGCTGTCACCACACCTCTGGCACATCTCCTACAGTCCCTTCTTCATCTGTCACTGCTAATACATTTCAGTTTAAAAAGAAATAAAACAGAGCAGACCATGCTCCTGAATATATTTCCCTGTTTAAAATCCTCAAATATACTCACATTATTATTTTAACCAATTACCTCAGGGTAGTGGCCAGATTATTGTTTAATAAGCAGCTGCAGTGTTTTCTCTGATGTCAAGGTACCTATGGTATGTAGATGATTTTAAAAGTCCCTAATATAGGTTAATCTTTGAGTGACTCTAGGGAGAAAAGCTACTCCTGCTGAATAAGGCTGTCATTTTCCTTTCATCTCTTGAATAGTGTGAAATGGGAGGACTCTTCTCAAATTTGCTTTAGCAGGCACTTTAGTTCCTGCTGTGGTTGTTGATTACCAATTACTGACTATGTAGCAGCCCTGGTTTTTAGCAAACATCTGCTTTGCAACTTCAAGTGAGTTTTACAATTCAGAATATTTTGTTTAGCTTAATGTGATCAGTTACATGAAGGCAACCAGCCACATAAGCACTCAAAATCAGAACTGTGGAGATGTTGTCTGTCCAATTTCAGCCTACTGATTTACATTTGTGTATATTCAACCTTGAACACAGAGAAAAGCTTTCATTTCATTTGGAGAAGTTCTAGGTGTTTTCAACTCTGACTATGAGAGGCTTCAGAGAGATTTATCACTACATTTTCATTATTTAATTAATCATTTTTGTTGGTTTTACCCACTTCAAATGTAAGTAACTTGCCTCACAACTTCTGAGGCTGTCATAGGTCTGATAATGGAACATGAAAATATATTACATTAGACTCCCTAGTCTATGGGGGATATGCCTTAAGACATTTTACAGACAACTAAAGTTGTAGATAGTAATGAAGCAAGCATACATTTTTTCCTATGCCTACATACTTTTGATAAGGTGTGATTTATAGGTACAAGAAGAAATGGACAGAAATAAAAAAAGATAAAACTTGGTAATTATAACAATGTACAGAAGCAAATCTTATTTGAACTTCATCATTTATTCATTGAAATTTCCATTTAATATCTTCAAACCACTGACAAGAAATAACTTAAATCTTGCACAACAGAACTACAGACAAAGAAAGAAAACCATAGCTCAATTCATCTCAGGAACAGAAAGAGGTTAGTATGATAACTACATGGGCAAAATTAAAATCATGTATAATGATGAAGTTAAACAGAAAGGTCTTTATTACTAAGAAAAATCTAATACATATTTAAATGTCCTCATCAAAAAATATGTCTTTCAGTGATTCTTAATGGTATACTAAATAATATATAATGCATAGTAATAACAATTAAAACTCTTATTGATCAAAGATGTTTTAAGTTACACATAGAAGATATAAAGTTATTACAAATTCTTACAATGGTAAGTTAATTTAGGAAAGTGGTGATACAAGGTCAACACAAGGAATAGTAATTTTACTGTATCTACTAACAGTAGCAAACAGAAAATCATTTCAAAACTTGCTTTTGTCACAGTATGTAAAACATCAGATGTGAAGAAATGACTAATAAAAGATGTATAATCTAACTGTGACGACACAAAATGTTCAAAAGAAAAATAAAGGCCCAAGCACAAGCTAAATTTTTAGATTGGTAGACTTGACCAGTACATTGATTTCTTCAAGTTTAGACAAGTATAATAATTCTCAAATCAATTCCCAGAATGTTTATTAGTAAGTAATTCTAAAATTATATGTTGATGTCATTATTGTTTATAGAAATCATCATAGAAATAATTGTGGTTCATCTGTTACCAATGATATAATTTCACCACCAGCAATTATAGTGCTATGAGGCCATAATACTGAATTGGAGTCATCTTTTTGTGAGCAAGCAAACATACCCAAGTAACAAAGAGTATCCAAAGACATTTATTCATTTAATCACCTGTCAACATGAAAAATGCTATAGAAACTCAATGTATTGAAAAAAGAACAACAATATTCATGCAGGTGAATACTACTAATGTGTACTGCTAATTTCTATACAATAAAATAATTTGTTGTAAATTCTCAATTTATATGTAAAACTAGAATCATAAAAGTAGAAAAATCTGTCTTTAAAAGTTAAAAATTATTTGATACCAAGGTCAAAGATTATAGCAGAAAATGATATATTTTCATAAAATTTGAATTCTGTGATAAGTAGTTATAATTGATAATTATACAGAAGAGTATGGTATGTATTAAATCACATTCAATAAACATGTATACAGATGATTAATAATTCTGAGAAATTAAAATAAAACTTGGTGGTCCTCAGTGGCCAATAGACTTTAATGGACACTTTGCATATATAAAATATAAATGGAAAATAAATAGTATATAGAAGTAGACATTCAGTAATATTAGACATCAGGGAAATGCATTTTAAAATCACAATATAATATTATTTCAAACAATGCATTGCCAACAAAAGTGACTGGGAAGATTTTTAGTCCTAATTCTAACTGTGTTCACCATTTGTGGGACACAAGTTAATAAGAACTTTGGAAAACTATTTTGAAGGCTCTTGTTATATTGTCAACGGAACTGCTAAATGGACAAGTAACCCAAATTTTATGTTTACTCAAAAAGAATGAAAACGTACAACCACATACAAACTTTTGTAACAAATTTTATAACATGATTCATGGTACTCACACAGTATAAATAACCTAAATGTATATTTTAAAAAAACAACAAAATCAAATACATTATGAAATAGTTATTCTATATATAGTATATAATATGCACAATATATTTAATCATATATTCCTAAATTAAATTTGTAGAAATTAAGTCCTGAATTCTTGGTGGCAATAGAGGGTATCAGAGTGAACCATAAACAAATATATACAAATGAACAAACAAAAAAAAAAAAAAAAGGAAAAGAAAAAAGAAAAAGAATTCGGAATGCTTCCATTTCTCTGAATTCAAATTCAAGAAAATAAACGTTTACCTAAAGAGAGTGACAAGGACTAGTGCACATGTCCAGGCCATTAATCAATATTCAGTGCTTTCATTGCTGTATTAGTTATATTCTGATCTCATTTCCTTGTTTTCGGATGCATGGCAGCTGAGCATTTTGTATTAGTTAGTTATACCTCCATTTTCAAAAAAAGGTAACAGCAAACTACTCTACAGATCTATTATAACATAATGTAACTGCCTAAACTGTAAATCGATACCAGCATATTTTATGTAGATTTTGCTCCTATATGAAAAAAACAATTCCCTTAAGTGCCATATCTTTAAACTTTTGTAAGACACTTGTCCTCTCAAATTTCTCTTTTCTTTTTGTTGCATTTTTCATTACTCAAATAAAATTCATAAAATCCCTAATGATTATATGTATATACTACAACTTGGATAAACAGAGCAGACGACAAATGAAGCCTACTGTGGACCACATGGTACATACTTTTTTGGCTATCACTCGTAGTATTAGTTACCTAATGACTATGTATATTTATTACAGAAAAATACAATAGTAAAACAAAACAGCAGCCATCAATTTGTAGAAAAGAGAATATGCTATTCATACCTTTTAAATATATAAAATATTGTCTGTTCATATTTTGGAAGCTGGATTATTTGAAATTATAGCACACAATGTCTTTGTTTTTCTTTTTTTGATTAGACTTAAGGCAATTCCATTAGCATGTTTTCCATGGTTGCTTTTACCATCACCTTTTTAACATTCATCTTTTCCTACTTAAGTTTGTCAGAAATGCTCTTTAGATTGCTTTGGTAGTTTCCCTTAATAATGTCACAGACTAAGAGAGTTAAGGCTACCCATAGACTGTGGATACAAGTGTACTTCAGACCTCATCTGAACTTGAATCTTGGGGACAGTACCTTATGGTCATCAGCAATAGGGCTTAAACTTTTGAAAACTATCTCATTTAACTGAGAAGGCTAGGCTGACACCATGACAGGCTTCAAATTGGTCATTCAGGAGAGTAGGCCTAAATCTCTGTTTCCAAAATTGGGCATGTCCAGGAAAGTCCAGACCTCAGCAGTTGCCTTATCAACTGACTTGAGGCAAGGACAATGGATCAGGAGCAGTCTCCAGACTTTCTCAGAAACACTTTCTAGACTTCTCCAGCAACCGTTTCTAGTCCCCCAGGCCCCAGCACTGGTTCTGGAATGTCCCTAAAGATAGAGCCAAGATAGAGGTTACCTTGCCCCCCCCCAGAATTCCCCTAATGTGCTTTAAATCTGTCCTGAAACCTCATTTTGTGGCCTGTCCATGTTTGTAGATGGTAGACCCCAGCATGCTAGACCTCTGCAGAATAAAATACTCTGCTTTTATATACTATTTGACTTAGTGGTATCATTCTTCAGTAAGATCCTTACAAACAAACAGAAATTAGATCATTGAGATATCTTTCTTTTTTATCAGTTCTCTGAAAATCTTACACAATTTTTTTAAGTCATATTCATTCCCTTCCCATCCTCCTAGATCCTCCCATCCCCACCCTGTTAATAACCCAAATTTGTGTTCAATTTGTTGTTGTTGTTTTTCTTTTCCTTTCTTTTCTTTTCTGTTTTCACCTATCAAATTTAATTTGTGTTCTGGGTATATCCTAGGATACATAGCCTTCCACTTGACTAGAGTCAACTCACCAAGAACAAACTTTATAAAGAAAACTGATTCTCCCTGCCCCCAGAAGCCACTAATTTTTTAGTTGTTACGTTTTTTGTTTGTTTGTTTGTTTTTCATTTGCTTTTGTTTTGTTATGGCTGTTGTTGGTAGTGGTGTTTTTGTTTGTTTGTTTTGTTGGTTGGTTGGGTTTTTGTTGTTGTTTGTTTTTGTTATTGGTTTTTGGTTTTGTTTGGTCTGGGGATGTGATTTTATGTATAACTCCCATCTTCATGCTAAGATTTGGTCTCAATTAAGCTTGTGTATGACTTGCATATCCTGTCAAAATCATTGTCTGTTCATTTTACAGCTTCTATTGGTATCTAGAAGATAGTGTATTGGTATTCATCTACTACCTCTGGATCATACAGTTTTCTTTTATGTTCTTCTCCGAAAGTTCCTGAGTAAAGCTTCATTCCTCCCAGCTAGCATTTGTAGTTCTAGAAGGTGCTACACATATTACTGGAGGAGAGAAGTTATTTGCAATCTTACACAGCTTGGATCCCTGAGACTTACAGTAACATCTGGCCTGGCAAGATATGTCTACTGTTGCAATAGAGACACAAAATTCATAAGAATATAACAAACAACTTTCTGATTGTATTGAAGGCTCATACCCAAGATAAAATGCACACCTGGCATTATAGTTGGGACAAGAACTTGTGGCTAGACAAGACATAGTCTTAAGAAAGAACCTATGACTACTATTCTACTTAATTAATACAGTTTTAAACTGATTCTTAGTGGCTTATCATTATAGCTATAAATAAATATATCTATTAACATAAACAGTTAAGCCTCTATTTGCAGTAGATTGTGCTTAACGCACAGAACCATAACTGGCCAAGGTGCAGAGAACAAGAGACTGGAGAGTGCTTACTCCTAACTGGGATACTTTAATCACATTCCATGCCTACTTTTGACCTTTTTCTACACAGTGAAACAAACAAAACAAACAAACAAAAACCCCAGACTTTTTTCATACATGTTAGCAAGTAAAAAAACATCTTGCCTGTGTAGTATTTTGTTTTCAACTTTTATTTGTTTTCACATTCTTTATAATTCTAATTTCTAAATGTATCAGAAGTTCATTTTCATATTTCCTATTACAGGTACTATTTTAGAACAAATCTTCAATTTGTTTTTCTTGCTACTGATCAGTTCACTGATGGTACATTTTTTTTTTTCTTGTCATTGGCTATCAGAATCATGTCCTTATGAAGAGTAATATTATAAATGGTCCTTCTCTGATTAAATGTTAATAGTGTTTCCATTTTAGCATTTAGTATTTATTCAGGGTTCACTGGGAAATAATTCCTCAAGGGAGCAATAACTCATTTTCCTCTCCTAACATTGGATTTAGGCTACAGACAATCTCTTTGATTGTGTTGCATCAGCTTTCATCTTATTCAAGTAATTGCTTACCCAAAGCAAATTTGTTTCTAATGCCTTTACATTTTAACTTTGACTTTACTGATCATACAATTTTCTTTTCTATGCTTAGTGATTAACTGAGTTCAATACAATGGATCTTAAAAAGTATTTTAAAATGCAGTTCATACATTTGTACTGTTTTAAAAAAGAAAACCACAAGTTATGTTAGTAAATAGACAAAGAATATTATAAAATTTAACCATGATAATGAATCCACCTTAATTTTAACACATATTAAATATCTCTTTAATGATGCACCCAGGGTACCTGGTGTTGTATACTTCAGATGGAGTAGAGAAGGCCCTTGCTTTAGAACAATTTCAATGTTAAACAGACTGATGCATGCAAAAAAATGTTTTTGAATAAGTTTTGCAATCATGAAGTGGGTTGCTAGTTCTGGAGTTGAATAAGAGAGTATTGCAAAACCTTTAAAATCAATCTTAAATAAACAGTTGGGTAAAGCTGGAGTACAGATACATTTAATGAATAGGACATTGTAAAAACAAAAAAAGAATAAGACATTGTAAATGAGCACAATTTTAAGACAGTCATGGAAATCAAAAAAACTGTTATTCAATGAGAGGAACTAGATTAGTGATTCCATAATGCCCCTGAAATTTCATTGAAAGAAATTGGATTTCTCAAAAAAAAAAAAAAAAAATGTTTTGGCAAAGGTTATGCCCTCCTCCCAGCCTCAAGTAGGATAAACAAACCCAGGATGATTTTACAACCTGGCTGGAATCAGTCTGGCCTCACTGCATTTGCAATTCCTACCGGAGCCTTGAGGAGTTGATTGCCACTGAGCTTGCTAAAACAGAGGATGGGGTCTTTGATCTTTCCCTTTAAAAGCAGTATGGAATAATAAAGTTTGGATCTTGATCAGAAACTTTTGTCTTGGCTTCATTCTCCTCTCTCACCGTGTCCCTCTTCATTTCCAGCCTCCCTTTCAGGTAGACCTGGTTTGTCCTCAGTCACTGGTAGGCTACAGGTGGAGCCTAACATGGGGCATGAAAATGGAAAGATCTACTGAAAAATGCTGTCTTGGGTAGAGCTCCACAGGAAACAGAAAAAAAGTAAGAGTATCCTGCACAGTGGTAAGCAATGAATAGCATCAATGCTAGTGCTAGCTATAAATTTTATGTTTTGGAGGCTGCTGCTACAGAAAGTGCGTTAATATAGGATAGTGGCTAGGCTGAACAGGTATTGACCGGGCACAGGTTTCACCTAGGGGTGACAGAAAAAATGGGACAGGGGAATTCTAAACAGGCATTTGTCCACAGTCTCAAGGAGCTGCTTCAGGTGAGAGGTTTGAAAGACATACCTTAAAAAACTTTTTAGTTCAGATAAATTCATGTTGTTCATGGTTTCCAGAAGAAAGAACTTTGGATAGGGAAAGCTGGGAAATAGTTGGAGAAGTTCTGAGAACCACACAGGCATATTCTGTCACTTTCTGCCTCTGGGGGCTTATAAAAGATACTATTGACAATAAAAAAAGATAAAGAAACCTTGCAGACATTAGCTAATGCCCAGGAACAGCTTGAAGAACTTCAGAAAGAACACCTGTCAAAGAGAGCTTTCACAGAAAAGGACTCTCTCAACTCTAAATCAGAAGTACAGAGACACTGATGATGAGCTAGATTCAGAGGAAGAAGGTGATTTAGAAAGAAGAGCTTCTAAATATTATGATGAGGATTGGCCTCCTTACACAACTTCTGTTCTGCCTGTGGCCTATACTGCCGGAGATGCTGCCCAGATGGATGTGCAAGTATATAAATTAGAGTTAGAAATTAAGCTACAGAAATTGACTAAGGAGCTACAGGAGCTAAAGAATGTATCAAGGGCAGGAAAGAGCAAAGATTCTGAGATATGCCAATTGCCTCTAGAAAGAGTTGTGAATCAGGCTCGCAAAGAAGGGCAGGATACATCTGACATGTTAGCTTTCCCTTTGGTTGAGATAATTGACCAGCCAGGCAATAGAGTCAGATAATACCAGAAGTTGGAGTTCAAAGTAATAAAGGAATTAAAAACAGCTGTGGCACAGTTTGGGCCTACAGCTCACTTTATACAAGCTTTGTTGGATATTGTGATGGAAGCAAATTTAACCTCCCCAGACTGGAAAACTATATGTAAGACTACTTTGTCAGGAGGAGATTACTTACTTTGGAGTTCTGAGTGGCGTGAAGCAAGTAAGAGAACTGCCACAATGAATGCTCAGGCAACTAACACAGATTGGGATATTAACATGCTTTTAGGAGAAGGTCAATATGAAGGAAATGCTAATCAGATTGGGCTACCTATAAGGTTATATTCACAGATTGTAATGGCAGCCCATTGTGCCTGGAATCAGTTACCAATTAAAGGAGATCTTAATGGAAATTTATCTGGTATCAAACAAGCTCCTGATGAGCTGTTTCAGGATGTGGATAGGCTGCTAAAAGTAGCTGGTAAAATTTTTGGAGATCCTCAAGCAGGAGTTCCTTTTATTACACAATTGGCTTATGAGAATGCTAATACAGCCTGCTGCACTACTATTAGGCCATACAAAACAAAGACAGACTTACCTGGATACATTCGTCTTTGTGCAGAAATAGGACCCTCATACAATCAGGGTCTAGCTATGGCTGCTGCATTGCAAGGGACCACTGTGAAAGCAATGCTTTCACAGAAATGAGGGAGTGAAAGATGTTTTAAATGTGGAGTTTTGGGTCATTTTAGAAATGATTGTCCCAGGAGCAGAGGCACAAGTAGACAATCAGGTCAATCCCCAGGAACTTGTCCTCGATGCAAGAGGGGTAATCACTGGACTAGGGAATGTAAATCTAAAACAGATATTCAGGGCCATTCCTTGTCTGTAAATGAACTGAGGGGCCAGCCTTAGGCCCCCAGATGTTCACAGCAAGCAGCTTATGGGGCCATGAAGCTGCTGCCAAGCCAGGGAAATCCATTTTTGAACTTATCAGAGCAACCCCTGGAAGTGCAGGATTGGACCTGAGTTCCACCACCCACTCAGTACTAACCCCAGAAATGGGAGTTCAAACCCCGTCTACAGCAGTTTTTGGGTCCTTGCCTCTGGGGACTTGGGGATTACTTTTAGGCTGAAGCAGCATTGTTATAAAAGGGTTGCAGATCTACCCAGGTGTTATAGATAATGATTATAAGAGAGAAATTAAAATTATGGCTGCTTTCACCATAATAACTGTACCTGCTAATAAAAAAATTGCTCAACTTATTTTAGTTCTCTTACATCAGCTACCTTCCAAATTCATTAAGCATGAGAGAGGACAAGGTGGTTTTGGTTCCTCTGATGTGTACTGGGTTCAATCTATTACTGAAAAGAGACCTAACCTTAAATTATTAATTGAAGGAAAGAGTTATGAAGGGTTAATAGATACTGGGGCTGATGTAACAATAATTAGAAGACAGGATTGGCCATCAGCTTGGTCTTTATCAGATACTCTCACTCACCTACAAGAAATTGGTTGTTCTAACAACCCCCCAAAAAATTCTAAACTTCTAACCTGGAGAGATGAGGAAGGTAATTCAGGACATAGGCAACCTTATGTCATGCCACATTTGCCTGTTACTCTCTGGGGAAGAGATCTCTTATCACAAATGGGTTTAATAATGTGTAGTCTTAATAAAGTGGTGACTAAACAGATGCTAAGGCAAAGATTTTGCCTGGTCTGGGACTGGGAAAGGAAGGACAGGACATTAAGACACGTGAAAGACCTAAACCCCACCGTAACACTAGAGGCTTGGGGTATTTTCTGTAATGGCCACTATCATGCCTGCATTCCATGCTGATAAAATTCAGTGGCTCAATGATGTCCCAGGATGGGTTGATCAGTGGTCTTTATCTAAAGAAAAATTAGAAGCCACATCTTCACTTGTGCAAGAGCAATTAGAGACAGGACATATAATAGAATCTCAGTCACCTTGGAATACTCCAATATTTGTTATCAAGAAGAAATCTGGTAAATGGTGATTGTTACAAGATCTAAGAAAGGGCAATGAAACCATAGTACCTATGAGAGCTTTACAACCTAGGCTTCCATCTCCAGTAGCTATTCCTAAGGGATATTATAAAATAGTAGTAGATTTGAAGGACTGCTTCTTTACTATCCTTTTGCACCCCCAGGATTGTGTAAGATCTGCTTTCAATGTTCCTTCTATTAATTTTAAGGAACCTATGAAAAGATATCAATGGACAGTTCTTCCTCAGGACATGGCCAATAGTCTAACCTTATATCAAAAATTTGTGGCAAAAGCTGTTCAGCCTATAAGACTGCAATAGCCAATGATATACACCTTACATTACACAGATGATGTCTTATTGGCAGGAAAAGATCCTCAGAACTTGCTTTTATGTTTTAGAGATTTACAACAGACATTGGCTGATAAAGGACTAAAAGTAGCTCCAGAAAAGGTATAGACTCAGGATCCTTATAATTATTTAGGCTTTATATTTACAGATCATACCGTTTGCCCCCAGAAGATAATCATCTGTAGGGACAGTCTAAAAACTTTAAATGATTTTCAAAAGCTGTTAGGTGACATCAATTGTCTTTGCCCCTATTTAAAGCTTACTACAGGTGAATTAAAACCCTTATTTGACATTCTTAAAGGAAGTCCTACCCTCAATCTTTAACTTCAGAAGGATTGCTGGCTTTACAACAAGTAGAAAGAGCTATTGGAAAACAATTTGTTACTTATATAGATTATTCTTTGGGTTTACATTTGCTGATTTTTAATACGACTCATACACCTACAAGATTATTGTGGCAAAAGGTTCCTCTTATATGGATCCATTCAAGGATATCTCTTAAACGTAATATCCTGCCATATTATGAGGCAGTAGCTCATATGATTATACTTGGAAGGAAGCAGGCACTAACTTATTTTGACAAAGAACTGACATTATTATTCAGCCTTTCAATGTAGATCAAAATACTTGACTAAAGCAGCATAGAATGGATTGGTTGCTTGCTCAAATAGGATTTCAAGGCACTATAGATAATCATTACCCTCAAGATAGGTTGATAAAAATTTTAAATGTACATGAGGTTGTATTTCCTAATATGATATCTTTACTGCCTCTGAATAATGCTCTTTTGCTTTTTACTGATGGTGCCTCTAAATGACAAGCGGGATATCTCATAAATAATCAACAGGTAGTCCTAGAGACTTTCGGGCTCTCAGCTCAGTTAACATAACTGACAGCAATACTGAATGTTTTTCACTCTGTAAATGATATTTTTAATCTTTTTACTAATAGTCTATATGTGGTACAGTCTGTTTCTTTATTGGAAACTTGTGGTACATTTCATTTTAATATGCCAGCCATATCTTTGTTTTCACAACTACAAAACATCATTCTTACCCTAAAAAATCCCTTTTATATTGGTCATATATGAACTCATTCTGGTCTTCCTGGACCCTTAACTGCAGGCAATGATCACATTGACAGAGCTTTAATAGTAAAAGCCTTAGTTTCAGATCCTGTTGCACTGGTTATATGTGATCATAATAAATTTCATCTTTCTAGTCATACCTTAAGGCTCCGACATAAGATCACTAAGGAGCAGGCTAGAATGATTGTAAAACAATGTCCTAACTGCCTTATGTTATCTCCAGTTACTCATTTAGGGGTTAATCCATGAGGCCTTATGCCCAATCATATTTGACAAATGGATGTAACTCATTATGCAGAATTTGGAAAATTGAAATATATACATGTTTGTATTGACACTTGTTCAGGATTCCTTTTTGCTTCTCTACATATGGGAGAAGCCTCTAAAAATGTAATTGATCATTGATTACAAGACTTCAATGCTATGGGATTACCTAAAGTCATCACGACAAATAATGGGACAGCTTATACTGAAAAAAACCTTTACATCATTTTGTAAGGAATTTGGTATTAAACATAAAACTAGAATTTCTTATAACCCAATGGTACAAGGAATTGTTGAACATGCACATCACACTCTAAATAATTGGCTTTTAAAAACAAAAAAGGGGGATTTATACCCTCCATGTCACCAAAAGCACACCTTGCTTTTGTCCTTGTTTTAAATTTTTTTCAAACTGATGCTAAAGGTCACTCTGCAGCACATTGCCACTGGCATCCAGTTACTTCCAGCTTTTATGCCATGGTTAAATGACGAGACCCCCTAACTAATACTAATATGGTCCAGATCCTGTTTTAATATGGGGGCGAGGTTTCATCTGTGTTTATTCACAAAAAGAAAATGGAGCCCAATGGCTGCCTGAAAGATTAGTTCATCAAATAGACAACCCTGAGCCTTCTAATGATGAAGATGGCTCAACACCCCCCATTACTGTGCTAAGTGGAGTGTAATCTCCACCCTTCCTGGAGAGTAAGTATTTCCTATCTATTCTCAAAGCCAACCCCCATTCACCTGGTGGCCAGGCTTTGTGTTTGATCCTTGCCAATTAGCTGCTGAACTGAATACCTGAGGCATTCCAGCAGGCAATGTTAATCTTGTTGTTTTTATCTTAAGCAGATTGGTTACCTTCACAAAGGATATTTTTCAGCAAGCTCAGCTATTCACTGTGGCAGTTATTAACCACTATGAAGAAATACATTGAATGCATATGTCCTTTGTGGCTTTTGTCTGATTAGGAAAGAGTGTGCTTTTGAAGGCCAGTAGCCAGAGACAGGTAAGGAATGATCTTGAGCTTCTAGCGACCTAAGACATGAGGCATACATCAAAAGCTGTTTGTCCTCTATGATAGGTAAGAAGAAGCAATAAAGACACCCACCTAAGACAGGCACAGTTGCCTAGCCACTCTATATGCTAGATGGGTTTATGGAAAACAAGTAAATCTTGCCCCCCCCCAACTCATCTTTAATAAATAATTAAAAAAAAAAAAAAGGCGAATTGTGCCCTTCCCCCATCCTCAAGTAGGATAAACAAACCCAGGATGGTTTTACAATCTGTCTGGAGCCAGTCTGGCCTCACTGCATTTACATTCCCTACAGGAACCTTGAGGAGTTGACTGCCCACTGAGCTTGCTAAAACAAAGGATGGGGTCTTTGATCTTTCCCTTTAAAAGCAGTATGGAATAATAAAGTTTGGACCTTGATCAGAAACTTTTGTCTTGGCTTCATTCTCCTCTCTCACCCTGTCCCTTTTCATTTCCAGCCTCCCTTTCAGGTAGACCTGGTTTGTCCTCAGCCGCTGGTCTGCTACAAAAGGTAATCAGATTATGTGCTTATGAGTTTTATGATAAGACTAACAAAAATGAAAATAAAGATGCCAAAGTGAAAAAAGAGAATGTTCTGACAAGTTTACAAAGAATATAGCAAGAAATAATGTTGGGGACAGGGTTCCAGAACTAAAACTCTGGGAAAAGTAACAATGGAAGAGTAGAGATGGACTCTTCCCCCTATTCTTCCATAAGAATCCCCAAGCTTCATCCACTGTTTGACTGTCTGTGTCTGCATCTATCTCAATTAGCTGCTGGGTGGAGCCTCTCACAGGGCAGCCATGCTAGATTCCTGTCTGCAAGCATAACAGAATATCATTAATAGTGTCAAGGATTGGTGCTTGCCCATGCAGTGTGTCTGAAGTTGGGCCAGTCATTGTTGCCAGTCCAAGTTTTAATGAATAAATGTTCTTCATAAGTTTTCTCTCATCTCTAATCCCTTTTCATTTAAACAGACCAGCCAAGGTTTTTTTTCCATTGCTAAAGGTAGACTATTTGATTCTTAATAGTGATATCGTCTATGTAATTAAGAACAATGAAGATTACCCATATATTTTTAAATTATAAAATGAAGAGTATAATTCATTTCTCTGTATTCAGCAGATTAAGTAGCAAAATTCAACAACATCGTTGTTTTGGCAAGACATTAAATCCCTGTATTTAAACATTTCTTATATAAACACTTAGATTTTGTTTGGAACATGATCAGATAGAATAGCACATAGATTCTATTTTATGATGCAGAACTCTTTGGGAAATTCTTCCAAGGTACCTATGCCCAGAGCATGGATCACTTATTTCCCATTATGTAAGCCTATAAATTGAAAATCATTTCCACAAGTTTCCTTGGAATTTGGGATTTTAAATCGGTGCTGCTTCAAAGATTTGTTTTTATAAGCACCTGAATTTGGAAATTTGTCAGATTACACATCATGCTTGCTGGTAAGAAGTAGCTTGATTTCACATAGAACCTGTATTATCTACAGTGAAGAAGTCATGAAAGAGTCTCATTCCATTTGGGAGACATGTATACAAATTTTGAGAAGCATTTTGTGTGTGTTAGAGAGCAACTAGAAATAATGAAAACTGATCATAGAATTGGATTTAACATAAGTTCTTTCCCTCCCTTTTCCTCTACCCACTCATACCTTTCTTCTTCTCTTTCTCTCTGTCTCTGTTTCTCTTTCCCTGTAGGGGAGGTTTGGATGCTGTCCTATTCCCCAATTGGTTATTGATCTGTTAGTAAAGAAAGTCAAGGACCAATTGCTGGGTGGGAGGAATAGGCATGACTTTGGTGTCCCTGGAAAAAAAGAGACAAGATAGAGGAGAGTTCTCCATGCTTTGAAGACAGAAGAACCTTAGGAGAGAAAATAACCAAGCAGCCAGGAGAACCAAGGTCTCATGAGAAGAGGGGTCCTGTGGCCACTCCTACAGGCAGGTAGTCTGCGATATTTAGCTAGTTGTATTTTAGAACTAAAGTTTAGGGCAGGTGGGAGGAGAGGAGATAAGAATATTGTGAAGGACACACTTTTCCATGTGAGAGAAAGTAGTGCCCAGCAATTGTGTCCAAAGGCAAGTTGAAAATGAATAACTGTGTGTGTGTGTGTGTGTGTGTGTGTGTGTGTGTGTGTGCGCGCGCGATCTATGGATTCAAAGGAAGCTGGGTGGGGCTGGAGCTAAAGCAGAGTAGCGAAAAGCTACATGCAACAGATGGCGATTAGGAATTCTTGGATTGATCACATACAGGTGATTGATTGATACAGGTCTAGGAAGATGGTAGAATTGTTTTCTGAGTGAGTGGAGCAAGTCCCGTGGTGGTTCCATCACACAGGAAACTTAAACAAAGCGAAACAGGAAAGAGGCAGGATGGCTGCTCTGAGGCAAAGAGCCGGACAGTAAAAGCTGCCTGCTTCCTACAAGCAGGTAATCCAAGGATAGATTTTTAAGGTTTGGATTAACTGTTTTTAGGATAGAAGAGAATATACAGATTTTTGCCAGAGCCACTTTTGAATTCTTCCCATGGTTCTGGAACTAATACAAAGAATTTGGGCTCAGAAGTGCTGTGCAAAGATGGGCTGCCTGGATAAAGGCAGAGAGAGGCAGGCAGTCAAGACTGCTGGCCTCCAGCAAGCAAAAGATAGAGATAAAGGAAATTTGATGTAATTGTTTTTAAGGATAGAAGGGAGTATAATGGTACTTGTTTAAATGTTCTTAAGTATACAGAGCTATTAAGCTTCACAGAAGGGTCAAGTTAAGAAGATTGAATGAAAAAAAAATGCATTAGAGAAGATTTCATAAGTTTTTGTCAGGATAGCACTCAAATTCTATGAAAATAGGCTCTACATTCATTCTGGAATCATTTGTCCTGGTATGACAGATTAAACCTAAGAATAGGCTTATACAGTAAGCAGAAGGGAATTTAAGAAAAATCAATTACAGAGAAATAAATATATTGAGACATTCAATCTTAAAAATCAGGTTGAAGCTAAGGGATAAGATACCTAGCCTATCTCAGACAGTATAAATTTAGGCCTTGAAAATTATATAAAAAGAAAGCCTGGAAATAGGTTCATACAGTAAGTAAACAGAGATATTAAATAAATAATCTAGGCCTTGATCTCGTGAAGGGCAGGGCAGGGGAGAGCAGAAGCACTTTCTCAACAGACAATATTTGTTTAGATTGCTTTGAATTGTTTTAATTATCAAAATGAGTGTGATTTTGAGTTTTGTGGTTATATTAAAAATCGTTTGGGAGAGAGGTTAAGCTAAAATTTAATGATTTCTAGTTACTGTACCAAGGACATGCTATTTTGAATAGAATGCTCTACATTTGTGTTGACAGGAAAGGAAAATATGCTCTGGACACCTTCCAGAGGGAGATGGAACAGATCTGACAGGGGGAAACCTCCTGAAGAACTAGACAATTCAAGAGATCAAATAGGACAGGTAAAGATTCTTTGTGCCATCCTTCAAATGGCATAAATGAAGACTTATTACAATTGGTTATTATTAAGATTAACTTATAAAAAATTATAGCTGTCTTTCACATGCTCAAACAAGGAGTAGAATTTCATCCTTAACTAATCAATACACCCTGTACCATAATCCATACAGATCTCTCTGTCTCTGTCTCTGTCTCTGTCTCTCTGTCTCTGTCTCTCTCTGTCTCTCTCTCTCTCTCTCTCTCTGTGTCTCTCGCTTTGTTATTCTCTTTTTTAATTTTAATTTTTATTGGTTATTTTACTTATTTACATTTCGAATGTTGTCCCCCTTCCAGGTTTCCTCTCTGCAAACTGCCTGTGCCATTCCTCTTCCCTCTGCCTCGGTGCCGGTGCTTCCCCACTCACACACCCACTCCCATCGCACTGTCCTAGCATTCCCAAACACTGGGGCATGGAGCCTCCATAGGACCAAGGGCCTCTCCTTCCATTAATGCCAGATGAGACAATCCTCAGCTAAATATGCAGCTGGAGCCATGGTTCCTTCCTTATGTACTCTTTGGTTGGTTGTTAGTCCCTGGGAGATCTGGGAGGTCTGGTTAATTGATATTCTTGTTTTTCCTGTGGGGTTGCAATCCCATTCAGCTCCTTCAGTTCTTTCCCTAACTTTTCCATTAGGTTTCTGTGCTCAGTTAGATGGTTGGCTGAGAGCATTGTTATCTATATTGGTCAGGCTCTGGCAGAGTCTCTCAAGGGACAGCTATACCAGACTCCTGTCAGCAAGCACTTCTTAACATCAGCAATAGTGTCTGGGTTTGGTGTCTGCAGATGGGATGGATCCCTATGTGGGGCAGTCTTTGGACAGTCTTTCCTTCAGTTTTTGCTCTACTCTTTGTCCCAGCATTTTCTTTAGACAGGAACAATTCTTGATTAAAATTTTTGAGATGGATGGGTGGTCCCCCTCAACCTAGGGTTGTGCCTAACCTCTGGATATCATCTTTACAGGTTTTCTTTCCTTTTTGTTGGGTATTTCTGCTAATGTTATCCTCATTGGGTCTTGAGAACCTCTTGCTTCCCTGGCATCTGGGACTTATATATGATATCCACATATCAGTGAGTACATACCATGTATATTCTTTTGTAACTGGGTAACCTCATTCAGGATGATATTTTCTAGTTCTATCCATTTGCCTACAAATATCATCAAGTCATTGTTTTTAATAGATGAGTTATACTCCATTGTGTAAATGTATCACATTTTCAGTATCTATTCCTCTGTTGAAGGACATTTGGGTTGTTTCCAGCTTCTGGCTATTGTAAATAAGACTGCTATGAACATAGTAGAGCATAGGTCCTTGTTATAAGGTAAAATATCTTTTGTATATATGCCCAGGAGTGGTATAGCTGGCTCCTCAGCAGAACTATTTCCAATTTTCTGAAGAACCACCAGACTGTTTTCCAGACTGGTTGTGTCAACTTGTAATCCCAACAGAAATTTTGTTTGTGAGATTTATATATTACAGAATATACAGCTTTGGCAAGATTCATTCTCAGGGATACTAAGCTTACCTGCTTAGACCCTTGCTTTTAACTGGACTCCCAATTTTAACTGGTCAAATAAAGGACTGCAATTGGGCAGTGGAAGAGAAAGTTGGGTGGAGGGGCAGTGGACTTTGATCTCTGGTTAGTTGGGTTCTAAATGATAAGTTGGGAACCAATTTGTTATAGTAAATCTCCAACCCCAGTAAGCCCATGCAAAAACCACACAGCTCAGTTATAATACTGATAAGCTACATGCCTAGATTGGGCAGATATAACAGTAGGCTACTCTATTCCACAGCTATGAGGTCCCTTGCTACTTGCAGCTTCTCTAGGCCAAGTGATTCTGCTCTATCTTCCTTCCATCTCCTCTTCCTCCCTTTTTCTCTTTTCTCCATCTCCTCTTCTGCCTCTCTCCTTTCCCTGTTCCCATTTCTAAAACCTCCAGTCCCACCTTTCCCTTCCACTGCCCAATCACAGGCTCTAGCCTTTATTTAGCTGGTTAAAATGGGGAGAATGACCCACTCATTAGGACAGCACCTCTTGAAAATACAAACAACACCAGGGCAATTCAAAACAGCAAACTTATGGTTATGTTAGATTCTGATTTAATTTAAAAAGTGTGGGTTTTGATATATTTCAAGTAGAAATAGCTAAGACTGGTCAAGGTTTAACAGTTTAGATTACCTTTTGTATATAGAGAGTCTTCAAAAACACCAGAAATCCACAGAATGTGACATTTAATGTTATTTAATCATCAATATGATGAGACATATCTGCTCCTGATAGCACCTACTACTTGGTTCAAAGAAGAAATTGTTCATCTTCACTTCCGGGTGAGGTTGCTTATCATGGCAAGGTAGTCACTGGGCAAAAATTGCCTATTTGATCTGCAGTCAAGGAAAAGGACACATTATGCAGACCCTGTTGGCTGTTCCAATACAGAGTAAGCAGTCCTTAATAATTCTGCTTTGTAAAAGGTCTGATCCTGGGCCAGAAGGCTGACGATTGATGCTCCAATGATTTTAGGAATTAGGGGGATGTCCAGGTAGTCAGCTGTCTCTACAGATTTTTTAAGCTTGAGAAGCTACGTTTGGTACTACCTGTATACCCAGGTAATGTTTAAGTCGTTCTCAGATTTATGATGGGGTTTAAGACTACTTGTAGTGTCATAATCAAACTCAAGTAACATTGAGAGGTTATAGAATGGAAGATATGGTTTTCAGGTGGCTTTACAGGCTAAAATCTAAACATAATCTAGGGATAGAATCATAATTATTTAAGTTAGGAATGATGATTGAGTACTTTATCTAAGAGACAAATATGTGGGACCGGATGTCATTTGTATATCATACTCTGTAATTTACATGATTCTTATATTTTTGTTCAATTTATGTCTGGGAGAAGAGGTTTTTGTTTGTTTGTTTGTTTTCATTTTTGTTTTTGTTTTTGTTTTTTAAATTGGACAGAAAATGTGAGGTGTAGGGATGGTTCTGATGCAGTCCTGTTCCCCAATTGGTTCTTGACCTGTCAGTAAAGAAAGCCATGGGACAATTGCTGGATGGAAGGAATAGGTGTGACTTCCAGGTCATTGAAGGAGAGAAACTCAAGGGAGGAGAGGAGAGTTCATCATGCTTTGGAGAGAGAAGAACCAAGCAGCCATGTGAGGTCTAAGGAGAGGAGGAAGGCCATGGTCACTCCTACTGATGAGTGGTCACGAATGTTTAGCAGGGACTAGATGTATCTTAGAACTAAAGTTTAGGGCAGGTTGGAGGAGCAGAGATAAGAATATTGTTAAAGACATCCTTTTCCAGGTAGGAGATAGTAGTGCCCAGCAATTGTGTCCCAAAGCAAGTTGAAAAGAAACAACTGTGTGTGTGTGTGTGTGTATGTGTGTGTGTGTGTGTGTTTTATCTGTGGATTCCAGGGTAGCGTAGTTCATTTCTCTCTCTCTCTCTCTCTCTCTCTCTCTCTCTCTCTCTCTCTTTCTCTATCAATCACCATTCTCCTTGATCACATTCTTTCTTCTTTTGTATTGGAAGACCTTGCTATGTATGTAAATAGTGCAAATAGGTTTCAAGTTTTTTCCCCCTTTTAACTTAGCTGTGTCTATAGGCATGTGATATCATCTCTGCCTTAAAACAATTTACATTCTATTCTTTAACCCATTACATCTCCAGATATAAGGGTTGATTAAAACCATAAGCTATTGGCAAGGTCATTTCTGACGTGTCAGAAAAAAAACTATTGTAGGAAATATTTTTCTGCTTTAAAATGTATGTATTTGTACTGCTTTTATATCATCTTCCCTTGTTTGCCTACAACTCTCCCAGGACCTTACACCTTCCAGTATCTTCTCTCTCTCTCTCTCTCTCTCTCTCTCATTCTCTCTCTCTCTTTTTCTCTTGCTCTCATCCTCTTTTACTCACTCTTTCTCTATCTCTCATCCTCTTACTCTTACTCTCTCTTTCTCTCTGTTTCATCTATCTATCTATCTATCTATGATTTTTTTTCACACATACAAATATACTGAGTTCTTGTAATATTGCTCATATGTATATGATTTTAGGGTAGACTGCTTTGTATTTATTAACCAATTGGGGATAAGCCTGGATAAGCCTGATTCATTCTCTCTGTCTCTGTCTTTGTCTTTGTCTCTGTTTCTGTCTCTCTCTCCTCTCTCTCTCTCTCTCTCTCTCTCTCTCTCTCTCTCTCTCTCCCTCTCTCTTTCACTCACACACACAGAGCTGTCATTAATTGCATACAAATTGTCATCTTGGTGTTCTCTTTCAAGAGATTTCCTTTACCAATGTTGGAATGTTCATTTTTCTTGTTAAGGCAACTATATTGGTGAAAATTTCTGAATGTTGCTTATTCTGTCCTGTTACAAAAAGATAAATGCCTCCCTACTTTTTGTGGCTACAACAGAAGATGAAGTCAGGCTGTGTGTGAAAAACTGTATTAGTTGTAATTTGTTTATATATCCAGTCAAGAAAAAAACCAAAAACAAAAAACAAAAACCAAAAAACAAAAAACAACTCCTCTAAATACATTTTAGGGTTTTAATAATTTCTAGTTAAATTTATGTTGAAAATTGGAAGTTACGTTTATGTGTACTAATTTTGCCAGTTATCAATCATTTAACATGTTTTCATATTTATTATTAATTATGAGTGAATATACGTGAAATATGAGTGTATATACGTGAATATGAATGAGGCAGTCCACAGAGGCTAGGAGAAAGTGTTGGAAATCCCAACACTTGGCCAGGGGTTATAAACAAGTTGTGAGCTGCCTAATAAGGGTTTTAAAACTAAACTCAGATCCTTTGTAAAAACAGTATAGGCACTTAATATCTAAGTCATCTCTTCACCAACATTTGCTGAATAATTTTTAAATAAATAATAACAAACAATAATAAACAATATATGTCATTCTACACTGTAACAGCCAACAAATTCCAGGGTAAAAAGTAGCCTTGATTTCTCACAATTCTTTTTATTATCTATAGATTTATGACTATATGTCTTTTGAAAGAATGACCTTTTTAAATAACTGAAGACATTATATGAATCTCTGAAATTGCTTTTAATTCCAAAGATCAAATAAGTTTGTCCAGCACTTTAATTGAACAGTGTGAAAAATTTATTCCTATTTTAAATTATTTGTGTTCAGTATTAGACTTTAGTGCTTAGTCAGCATTTATCTATTAATAATCAGCAACAAGCAATACGAACATGAGTCAGTATTCAAGTATAACTAATGGAGGTTTTTCAGATGGTATCTCAAGCAGCCTAGTTGCTATTCTCAACATGCCTGTCTTTCTCCTAGTAGAAGTGTTTGCATTTTATATGACTATGTCAGGATTTTTGATCTTCTCTTGGGATATTGGAATAGTGCATTAAAATTTCCAGGTGAAATTTCCTGTCACCAAGAAGCATATAATCTTTAAATTGACTCCAATGTAACATTTTTACAATTGGCTGACCATACAGTTTGGTAACACCAACATTGTTACTGAATTTAATAATCATTTGTGAAATCCACAGTACAGTTTACACTAGATATTTCCTTATCTTTAGTATAGGTCTCTAATTATTTCTAGCACCAAAAACCAAAGTGAAAACATAAATTGCAACAAAATTATTGGTGAAGCTGATAGGAACCATAAATGAATACACAGTGGATAACCTCTCCTCCAGGAAGCCAGCAAACACATTAGAAACTGAGGCTATAGAATCCTGACCCTTACCTGAGCAGATAGATGGAAGGATCTGAAGCTAGAAGTCTAAACCTTAATAAGTACCTTTGAAGCAATGCAGTGTTCAGAGGACTGATGAGCATGAACATCAGTGGGGGAAACTTTTAATGTATATAAACAAAATCTACAGTTTTAAACGTTTATGCTTTTATAAACACTTGAAAGTACAAGATACTTATGCTATAGAAGAAAATTTTCATCTTCTTTATTATCATACTAAATCAGATGTTTTTAGACATTACATAATGGCAATTATAAACAACAATTTTTCCCCAAATAAATGAAAATAGAATCTCTGGTATGAAACATGATTGTACTCCTTTATAACAAATATACAAACATGAAAACTCAGACGCTAAACATTTTTCTTTTTTAAAAAACCAAAACATTAATTTATTTTCAATCTTGGGATAGTTGCAGCTAATGGCCATACATAAAGGGCGTATATTGAGATTCAAAACCTAACTTGCAGTGGGACTTGCCCGGAATCCTTAGGACACAGGGACTGAGGAACAGCTGGAAGGAAGGAGCCGACCAGTTTCCTTCTGTGGCTGGAGACCTCTGCCTGGGCCACCAGGGCTCCATAGCCAAATAGTGCCAGGAATAAGCTAGACTCCCAGGAGTATGAGTAAGCCTCTCTGCTCAGAGGGACACAGCTGGAATACCCAGGACACAGGGACTGAGGAACAGGCTTCTGATTTCTTTTGGTGGCTGGAGAGCAGATACTGTGACACAGGGCTCCATACTCAAATAGTTCCAGGAGAGAGCTGGTATACCAGGAGTGCCGGCACACCTTCAAACACAGGCAAAACCATTATTTCTTTTCAAATTCATTGGACCAAGAGGGAACCTTGCAGAACCATCAGAACACAGGAAACAAGGGACAGCTGGGGATTATATCATTCTTGTTTCTTTCTGTACCCCGGAGCTGACTTTGCACCACAGCCCTCCAAAACCAAATTCCTCTCAGAGAGAAATGGTCTTCAATGAGTATTGACACCTAGGCTTGCAGGAAAGACAAGCCACAGTCAGAGAGAGTAAGACCAGCTAACACCAGAGATAACCAGATGGCAAAAAGCAAGGGCAAGAACACAAGGAACAGAAACCAAGACTACTTGGCATCATCAGAACCCAGCTCTCCCACCACAGCAAGCCCTGGATACCCCAACACACCAGAAAAGGAAGACAATCACATCTCAAGAGGATGATAGAAGATTTTGAGAAGGAAATAAATAACTCCCTTAAAGAAAAGAGAACACAAGTAAACAACTAGAAGCCCTTAGAGAGGAAACAAACAAACAAACAAACAAAAAACCTTAAAGAATTACAGGAAATACAAGCAAACTGGCAGAATTACAGGGAAACACAATCAAACAAATTATGAAAATGAACAAAACCATCCAGGAACTAAAAACAGAAATAGAAACAATAAAGAAATCACAAAGGGAGACAACCCTGGAGTTAGAAAACCTAGAAAAGAGATCAGGAGTCATAGATGCAAGCATCACCAACAGAATACAAGAGATGGAAGAGAGAATCTCAGGTGTGGACGATACCGTAGAAAACATGGACACAACAGTCAAAGAAAACGCAAAATGTAAAAAGCTCCTAACACAAAACATCCAGGATATCCAGGACACAATGAGAAGACACAACCTGAGGATAATAGGTATAGAAGAGAGTGAAGATTCCCATCTTAAAGGACCAGTAAATATCTTCAACAAAATTATAGAAGAAAATTTCCCTAACCTAAAGAAAGAAATGAACATAAATATAAAAGAAGCCTACAGAACTCCAAAAAGACTGGACCAGAAAAGAAATTCCTCCCGTTACATTATAGTCATAACACCAAATACACAAAATAAGGAAAAAATATTAAAAGCAGTAAGAAAAAATGGGCAAGTAACATATAAAGGCAGACCTATCAGAATTACATCAGACTTCTTACCAAAGACTATGAAAGCTAGAAGATCCTGGGCAGATCTCATACAGACTCTAAGAGAACACAAATGCAAGCTCAGGCTGCTTTACCCAGCAAAATTCTCAATAATCACAGATGGTGAAACCAAAATATTCTATGACAAATCCAAATTTGCACAGACCCAGCCCTACAAAGAATAATAGATGGAAAACACCAACTCAAGGAGGGAAACTACATCCAAAAAAAGCAAGAAAGTAATCTTTCAAAAAACTCAAAAGAAGATAGCCACACAAATGTAAAAACAACATCGAAGATAACAGGAAGCAAAAATCACTACCTCTTAATATCTGTTAACATCAATGGACTCAATTCCCCAATAAAAAGACAGAGACTAACAGACTGGATCCATAAACAGGAACCAGCATTTTGCTGCATCCAAGAAACACACCTCCATGTTAAAGACAAACACTACCTCAGAGTAAAGGGCTGGAAAACAATTTTCCAGGCAAATGGTCCCAAGAAACAGGCTGGAGTAGCTATTATAATATTGGATAAAATCAACTTCAACCAAAAGTCATCAAAAATGATAAGGAAGACACTTGGGCCTGGGGGTGTTTGAACCCCTAGTATAGGAGAATGCCAAGGAGGGAAGATGAGAGTGAGTGGGTGGGTGGGTGGGGGATACCCCAGTAGATGCATGGGTAGGGGGAGGGAATGGGGAGGTTCCAAAGAGGAGATCTTGACAGAGGGAAACATTTGAAATGTAAATAAAGTTTATATATATAAAAAAACCTAACGTGCATATTGGATTAAATGCTTTAAAAAATAAATGGTTTGTTTAATGGAAAATGAGCAGGACATGAAACATCTCTTTTATGTCAAAGGAAAAGTAGTCGCAACCAACTAAATCAACTACTCATAATTCAGATGATTATGAATTTAATGAAATTTGTTCATTGTAATCCTATAGATCTTTCTTTAGGTGCACAGACAATCCATTGATCATTGCAATTAATTTTCATTGCTGAAATTTATTGACCTGAATGGTGGAAAGGGGTCAGTTAAATTAATTTTCAGCAGGAGTTAAACATAAAATTTGATTTTTAGATGCTTTTGTATGATATGTTTTAACAATATAAAAGAAAAGTTAAAATTGAAACTGAAACAAATCAAATATTTCTGTCTGAGCAGAAATGATCTGTAGTATTTTCCAATTTTTAAAAATATAGATATTAAATACAGTTCATGTTCACTAGAGTTAGAAAGTCTGAAATACTTTGCTAAGTATATCCTAATCTGTTATTTTATGTGGTAGTACACAAATATAACCTTTTGATTAAAATGTAGGTCTTTTTTATTCTATACTGGATCTATGGGACAGGGAAAATTTAACCATATTCATACACAACTGATATATCTATTGGAGCATGGGTTAACAGGAGACTCATTTATTCACAGTTTAGCAATGGTCTTAATTCAAGTGTGCAGTTAGTATGTTGTTTAAGACCATAAATTGCACATGACACATTAGTTTTCTTGTCAGTATTTCTTCTGTCATTAGGTAGCATAAATAAACTTAATATTTAGTTCTGTAGTAACTGCTTCTGATTCATAAGTCATAACAAAAATTTCCATTCGTTTGTTTGTTGTAATTGTTTTGATAGGTTATAACTCTACCTTGAAGAAAAATTATTTCCTATGTAATTGATTTTTACTAAATTAAGTAAAATTTTGATTATCTGAATTCCTTTATTTAAAAGCACTTTGGATAATATCTATACAAAGCCAGGCATGCTGCTTTGAACTATGACGTGCCTACTATAAACAAGGCAGTGAATACATATTTCCAAAGTTTTATACTGTAACAAGTTAAAATATTTCTCCATGTTAGTCCTAAGTAATTTAAATTTTTGTTCATAAATACTCTCAACATTGCATAATATTTCTTTATATTATGGCTCTGACAAGTTAACAGGAATAGTAGGTTGCATGGAAGAAAGTAAGGTCAATCTGGTAGCTCCCATAAAGATCTATTTGGTTTTTGTTTTTGTTTTTGTTTTTTGAAAATTAAACCACAATAGTTGCCCTCTCAATTTCTCCATTACAGAAAAACTTCAAAATGCTTCTGGTTGGGATCTACTATGTGGTGACTCTCACTAAAATTGCTGTGACATTTCTGACTCTCAGGGATTTTTGTGGTTGTCCTGTGAGTACAAGTGATCTATTCAAAGGTATACCCTGGGGTCTATTTGAACAGCCCTACATGAAAAATTGTAGTCTTGACAGTTACTACAGTTTTCAGCGGCTAGGTGTGCTAAAACAGTGACACCTGCAAATTCCTGGGATATGGCAATTTACAAGCTCTAGACAGGCAAATTGATGTCTATTACTTACAATTGTAGCTTGGATTCCTGGAGATATTTTTGGAATTCACAGAGAACAGTTGTTGTTGCCTGTGTGAGTTTTAAAACGTCTTCCAGGTACAAAAGCAACATCTGTCCATCAAAACGAATTCCTGGCTTCTGAAATAGACATGTTCTCTTTCAATTATTTTGTCTTGGCTTCCTGAGGGACAAGATTAGCTAGCTTGATACTTCACTGACCATGATCCTATGAATTGTATCATGATGGGCTGGCTGTCCTCATCTATAATGAAAAGGTATTCAGAGGCTTTTTTCCCTTTCTGGATGTGCCTACTGATTAATGAATTGAGCAATGGTCTTAATTCAAGTGTGCAGTTAGTATGTTGTTTAAGACCATAAATTGCACATGACACATAGTCTAATAAAAAGAGGTATTTCAGTGTGTTTGTTCATAGTGCAGACACTTATTATGTGTGTTATTACAAAGTAGGGGCAATAATTATTCCCTGGTTCATGCTTACATTAGAATTTGTATTTGGGAATGCAGTTTAGAAGCTTGTAAATCCTCTGGTATTCACTAAAATATCTTTTTCACTTAATAACACTTAATACTGCTAATTCTTTTGGCTAACATAAATAATGACAATGGCAGTAGAAAAGCCTCCTCTCCTAATTCTGACCTAAAAGCTGATGCTTAAGTCATTTACTTATTTATTTTGCTGTATTTATTGATCCAGATCTTCAAAGAAGTTTTGTTTCATTTTAGTTTATGTGAGATAGAATGGCTGTCTTTGTCCTCCTTATTTTTCATAAATGTTTAGTATACTTGATTTACCTTTACTTAACTACTTTATTTTTTGATCTTGAACAATCTGATAATGCTATTTCAGTTGGGTGGTATTGGGGTATTTTTGTGAGGAAAACAATTTCTAAATTTGTGTTTAGATTAAACAATAAATCATGTTTAGATAAAGTGAAATTATGGAATGGCAAAAAATGTTTTAGTCCACTGGTTAAATTCCTTTACTATTGTACACCTTTACTCTGTCAACTAAATAACTGAGGACAGTCTGTAATGAGGTGAGAGCACTGGTGGCATTAGCTGCTTAGAATATGGCTATGTGATTATGGCTCCTCTGAGCACAACAGATTTTGTATTTTCATAAGTCTCATTTACTTTGTAGTCTACAAGCCCCACTGTACATTCCCTCTTGATGCCTTGTTTTTCCTATCAAGTGTTACTTGGTTGGTGGAAATACTTTACAAATTCATTTTTTCTCACTGGTCATTTTCCTGGTGTTTGTACAAAATGATTCCTCCTATCTTTAATTTCTTTGAAAAACTCAACGTTACAGGAAATGAAAATATTTTAGAATTCTAGATATGTTTCTGGTTTCAGGCAGTTGAGGGGACATGTGGTTCCAAATGTGGGCTAACTAGAAAGCCATACTGTTATAGAAAACCTACAGAATAATCTGTGCTGCCTGTGACATGCAGGCAGGTCTTGATCTGAAGGTGTCATGCTACACAAAGAGCTAGCTTTTTGAAACGTGGTTTATCTGCTGCAGAAAGTGAAGGGTTGGTTGACAGGGTTGAAACCTGTGGCTCCAGACAGTCTAGGCACTTTAATTTCGGTTTTTAGATCACTAAGCCAAGTCCCGTAGTTCTCAGAAACTGTCTTCATACACAGATAACTATTATACCAATCAAGCTGACATTCTAGTAATAAGGACGTCACCAAGCTTTTCTTGTCCTTTTCATTTTGTTACTGCTTAATATCATCACATGTGTCAGCTTGAATGAAGGCTGGCCCTTCCTTTTGTCTTATAAATTCCAATTATGAGCAATTATAAGTAATTTTGTTTTTTTTCACCTACCTTTTTCAACTACATTCCCTAAAAATATTGTTATTGGATTTGACAAGATATTGTAATGTTCCTTTATTTATGAAAACCTGAAATGTAATAAAAAACTAGATTTCTCTCAGTTACAGCAAAAACTAATCCAGGAACATGGATATATGTAGCAAGTTGGCTTACTCAGTTTTTCCATTTTCATACTTCTTTTGAAGAAAATTAATTTAAGTATATTTTTGTACTTACCTTTAAATTCTCCCATTAAAATAAATTTGCTTTACATTTGTTTAGTAGATTTGAAACAAGATGCGGGCAAGGTGTGGTGATATTTTGATACCAGCACTCAGGATGCAGCCTGGGCTACATACAGTTTTATGCCATCCATCTATACCTAGTATGATACTATCACAAACAAACAAACAAACAAAGAATCAAACAAACACAAATGACAACATAAAAGATATGTAATTTTCTGTGCAATGAACATGAATCAATTTTAATAATCTAACAACAAATATTAAAATTATAACTTTTTTCTATTAAAATGTAGGTAATATATTAACATACAGCCTTATATAAAAATTTCTCAATAGGTTAATCTATTGTTCATCTATTCTTCCTATGAAATTATGATAGAAATAATGGGATTAGTATCACAAAATCAAAACAGATTTTGGTATTAGTTCACAAGGCAAATATTTAGAAATGTATTATATATCAGTTTCAATGTAAAATGATAAAATTCAGTTTCGGGGTGACTCAACATGTAGAAAAACTTGCCATGGAAGCCTGGTGGCCTGAGTTTGACCCCTGGAACCTATATAGAACAGCGCTATGTATTAGTGTGCACCTGTATTCCAGCACTTCTATGGAGAGATGTAGTGGGGGTAAAAGTGGGTGAATTTCCCAGGAATCATATGGATAGCTGATTGGGATACATAGAACAGCAGAAACAACAAAAGAGTTTCTGATATAGAAGGTAAGGAGGGAACTGAGAACTAAATGTCATGTTCTAACCTCCACATGTGACTATTACCTACACCCATTTGGACATGATGAGCAGTATGCTTCTCTTGAATTTAACAGTGAAGTAAAAGAAAAGTTGACTTAATTCCTACATTGTAAGAACTTGATCTTCTTAATTTACATATTTATTTTCCTACACACATTTCCTTCATACATATTTCTCGATATTTTAAAAATATGCTTTCCCTTTAAGATGTTAAATGGCCAACTGAATCATATCATGCTCTACAATCATGGATTTCTCTAAAGAATTACAAGAATTAGGATTGTCTGTCCACGTGACCCCATCCGCTGATTAATCATTCTGCAGACGCTTTCAGTGATCATTTCTTAAAAAGCCACTGGTGTAACCCAGTCATGAATGACAGTATTCATTTAAAAAGAAAACAAGTTTTCCATTTTATTTCAGAAGAATATTCCCAGCTTTTTCATCAGAAAATATCATTATAAAAATTTCATATGTAGAGGCATGTGCTGTTGAATCATAGAAACCATGCATATATAGATATACATAGAAACCATGCATACAGTAAAAGAGAGTCTATATTGTAGAAATATGATTCGTGTGTATTAACTCTAAATATTTTTTTTAGATATTAGGAATTACTTTGCTGGATTTTTTAGGCTTTCCTGTAATTTCAATAAAAGCTAATAATGACTGGACACTTAAATTATGTCTGGCATTATCTTAAGCATCTGCAATTGATTGTCTTAATCCTCATAACAATACTATGAAGGCATTTTATTTTTCTCATTTTACACAAAAGGAAATTGAGGTACAGAGAGGCTAAGTGGCCAAGGTCAAACATCTGGTAAGTGGTAAGTACCCTGAGCCTCTTTTGATTGCCTTTTCAAAGACAGAGCACAGGATGTGTGTATCCTTAACACTGTTCTTCCCTTAGATATGTTATTAGCAGGATGCTATAAACCAACCTGTGTTTCTATTATAATCAGTGGTTAATTACTAGAAGAATGAGTGAACGAATTAATAAAATATATTTAAAAGGACAATTTCAATTCTACTCCAGACAAAAATATTCAACCAGGATATTTGTCACTTGACATTGTGGATAAATTATGTAAAATAAATTGTCAGTTTAGGCAAGCAGCATAGAATGGATTCTTCCTCAAATATTTTATAAAGAAACAATGATGCCAACACCTTGATTTAGAACAGTCGGCTTCTAGAGCTATGGAACAATAAGCTGCTATTTAGTTAATGTTCTAGTATGTGGCACATTGTAAATATAACTGTATTAACCTTAGCATGGTATGTATCTGGCATACAGAATATGCTTATATGTATGCTTTTGTGTGTCTCTGTGTGTGTGTGTGTGTGTGTGTGTGTACCTTGATAATTCATGTAGATACATCTCACTTGTCATACTTATGCTGCATAGAGAAGGAAGTGCACAGAGAAATAGAAAAAAATCATAGTTCCTGATGCCTTAGAAGGTGGAAAAAGGAGAATCAAAGTAGAAGGTTATCCTTGGGTAAATATTGAGTTTGACTTCATCCTAGGTTACATGAGATCATGTCACAGACCAGAAAGAACATGTTAACTATGTTCACATGTCATTTTGATGGTAGGAAACACTCAGACATGCATCATTGCTTGTTGCAGTTGAGACTCTGCACATGATCTCTTGATATAATCAAGAGTCAGAACAAACTGAGGGACTAGAAATCTTCTGAAGATGTAATAGAACACAGTGCTCAGAAAACGCCCTCAGCTTTAGAAGTAGTGCCTGTTTACCAAAATTGTTTTGTTGTTCTATAATTCTCCTTACTTTCCACACATGGTAGCAACCTAAATTTTATTTGTTATATATTTGTGCCCTTTCTGATTCCTGAGCAGATGTCTGATGTGCTTGTCTATAAGAATTTCCTTCAACTTCCCCAAGTAGGAAAGAAACCCTCCAGAAAGGTTCCTCCACATGTGCTCCATGTTCTTTATTGTGTTCTCACAGTACTGATACTGAGAATTATAACTCAACCTAATAATAAATTACAAAGAGTTAAAAGAATCTTTTAATAATATTTTTACCTGAAAAGAATAAAAGTAATAATAATCTTATGAAATTCTGATTACTATACATCAAGATAATAACTTAAAGTTTGCTCTGTACAGTATTCCTTTTGAAAATGACCATTGCATATATAATTCATTAATTATTATTAATGAATATTTATCATTATTAATGTTGCTGAATGTTATTAATCATGCAGCAATTCTTTAGTGCACCACACAGTACCAAATAGGTGTTTCAGATAAGTTCCTGGGGATGTAATCTACTCGCGAATTATTTTACAAGGAAAACAATACACAGATGCTTAGAGTGTTTAGAGATAGATGTAAGTATTGAAAAGTAATTATCAGAGAGAACAGTCTGTTGCTTAAAGTAGATGAACTAGAGGAATTATAGGTTCAACTTTGTAAAGAAAGGAATATGAGGCTGTGAAAATGCCCAGGAGATATAGAAGCCAGATTCTGTGTATCTACTTTATTATTCTGAAGCACTTTCTTTGGAATTTAATACACAAAACATTTTAAATAATGGCTAAGACAACAATTACTATGTTGTCTTAACCATTTCAGAGTTAGTGCAAATGGCAGGAATAACACCTTCGATCAGTAGATACTGATTGTATTAGCATTCTATCATGATAAACGATAAGTGTTGTGTGTTAGTTTATGACTTTAGAGTCTATCTGTAAATTATATTAAAAATGATTAAAATCAAATAGCAAATGATAACACATAACAGCTATTAACAAATTTTTCTCTTGGCTAAGTGCATGTAAGTGCTCATGAGCTCATGTGTCTGTAGTTTTATCAGAATATAAGTGGAAAATAAATTAGAAATTATTTTATATCACATATATTGCCAAAGAAAAACAAATCACAATATAGTGATTGATTATTAAATTATTTTTTAAAAGAAACAAATAGAACAAAATACACTACACACAAAACAGGAATAGGTTGCTTCTTATAACAGGTTTTTATCGGGTCAACTGAACTGCCCACTTATGTGATAATTAAGTAAATGCAAATGCAAACATCTGGGACAGTTTCTCATGTTCATTATGTTGTAAATAGTTGAGGTACTTGGTTAACACAAGCTTTTATAAACCTGCAGAGCAAGCAGAAGGGTAGCTGCTGGTTGTGTTACAAGTGATACAAATCTTAGAACAGATTACATGTTCTTTATAATCTTGTAGCAAATTTAAGTATATACTCTGTTTAATATCACACATTCAATAGAAAATGACACCAAACCAACCTCTGTAAACTGGATGAGAATAAGTCAATCAATACAGGAAAATTTTTGTGGTATTGCCTGAAATATATTATGGCATTGTCTTTAACAGCAAAAGAATTAGAAATTAGCCAAATAGCCAGTTAGAGCTTTATTCAGACACTCCATCAGAAATGACAGCAAAAGTTTGATTTAAGGCCATCAAATAAAACTTTTTTCTACTATGAATGCAGAAAACTAAAGACATTTGTAAAATTCCATTCTGCACTCTGAACTTCTACTGCCATGGAATTGCCGCCATATTAGTTAAATATGATTCAATGAGATACAGATATTTTTTGAAGTATTTTTACTAATGTTTATAGATTTATAAACATGCTATTATTTATTAGTAACTTTCTTATATAGCACAGGGATATTCAGAAGAGGGAAAAGGGAACAAAGTTATTTTATGAAAATGAAGTCATAGAAGATTGGGTATGCCTAACAGTGGGAGCAGGTGTATCTCTGATATTTTTGGGTGCTCATGAGACTCTTTTCTTCCTATTGGTTATCTTGAACAACCTGGATATGAGGGCTTTTGCTTTGTCTTATTGTGTCTTGTTTTGTTGTCTTTGGTCATTGTCCCTTGGAGGCCTGCTCTATTATGAGGAGAAATGGAGGAGGAGTCTATTTTGAAGAGAGGGGAGGTGGAAGAGTGTAAGATGTAGGAGTGGAGGGAGGGGAAACTATAACCAGGATGTATTGTATGAGAGATAAACTTATTCTCAATTTTATATATATATATATATATATAAATAATTAGAATAGTTTAGCTATTTTAAATTCTTTGAAAATTCTCTATTCAGGTCCACAGTTCATTTGTAATCAAGCCTTTTGTTTTCTTGACTATTTTCCTTTTATTTTCATCATTTCTAGACAATCTATTTTCAGTTATAGAGCCTACAAAGATTCTTCCTCAATACTGTGGACTTTATCTTCACTAAGATTAATATTTTGTTGCAGTGCAGATTTTTAATTTATGAGGGTCCATTTGTCAATTACTAGCCTTAATCCTTGAAGAAATGGAGTCCTATTAGAAAGTATGTCTGTAGGGTATTGCCTATGTTTCCCTCTATTGATACAGGGTTCATTTTGAGGTATCTGATCCGTTAAGAGTTGATTTTTGTGTATGGTGAAAGGCAGGGGTCTAATCTCATTCTTCTAGATGTTCATATCTAGTTTCTAAAACATAATTTGGTAATGATGCTATCATTTCTCCAATGTGTGTTTTCAGCATCTTTGTTAAATATCAGATGGCTCTGGTTATATAAACTCATGCTTGGATCTTCTACCTTGTTGTATTGGTGTATGTGACTATTTTTTGACAATACTATAATGAATTTATTGCTATAATTCTGTACTATATTTTGAGATCTGGAATGGGAATCATTCCAAAAAATTATAGCAAATAACCAGAAATAAATGTGGAAGAACAGTGGCTAATTTTCAAAGGTTTATCTTGACTATATAGTGAGATTAAAAATTAAAATATAAATTTAAAATTAATAAAGTGAAATGTATATCAGTTGAGAAAAAAAGTTATTGCTGATTAATATATGTTGTAATAAAAACAACTATATGCCCAGAAGTCAGTGAATGTTTAATATTGCACTAAGGAAAATTTAATTGTAATGACACACCAAGTGATAATAGCAGGATTCATTAAAAATAATTGTAAGCCAAACTGATTACAGAAAATAACAAAATATCTAAGTTGAATATCCTCCTAACTAACTTGCATTCACAGATGACTATAAAATTAGAATGCTTCTAAATTGAAATAAAGTTGAAGATTTTCTTTTTGGCAGTACTGATGATTGAATGTAGTATCTCATGCATGCAAGCTAAATTCTCTGCCAATGAGCTTCAACCCCAATCATTTAAGATCCTTTTAGTGAGTGAAAACAGAAACAAATGGAGGGAAATAGCGTCATAAGAAAAGTGCCATGCAATTAAGAGGATCAAAGCTGAGATTCCCAGGCAACCCTGCAAAATCCAGGCGTTGTGGTGGAAGGACTGTCACATTTTTATTGGGAACATAGGAAGGAGGATCCTCAGAACTTTCTGGCTAGCTAGTCTATGAATTGATGAGCCCAGTCTTTAGTGAAAGACTATGTCTGCGAATTAAGACAAAGAGCAATCAAGAGCAATAGCTGACATTAGCCTATGTCTTTCACATTCATGGCTACAGGCATGAATGTATATCTTCATGAAATGTAAATATATATACTATTTAAACTTATATGCAAACACAGAACTTACCATCAATATAATTTCTCTAATGTTACTTTGGAGAAAATAATATATAATAGAAGAAAGTTCTGAATAAGAAATTAGAGTGCTAAATAAAAACAAACTTAGTCTGACAAAATGACAACCAATGCAAGCATATTGGCTACTATAAAACATCAAAACTATCATCAAATTTTAGTGATTTAAAACAAGAGATGATGTAATGGTATTATTGAATAAGAACAAATAACTGCTGAGCAAAGGAAGGGTGAATAAACAGTTTTTGTAGGTGGAACTGAAAAGAAACTTGTCATTAGATTTTAACTTCAAGAATCACTCCTTCAAACCATTCCTATTTAAATATTATCAAAAGAGGACTCCATGAAGCCATTACCTTAACTCTAGAAACACTAAAATTATGTGCTGAGGAAAAAGCAACATTTAGAACAAATAACTGCATAATACTAAATTTTAAGAAACTCTCAAAATATAAGTAGTCATAATGAACATAGAAGGAATTCAAATAATATGACTCTAAAGTATGTAAATGCAATATTGGCATAGCCACAAGATTTACTTGAAAAAATGACTACTTTGAGAAATATTTGTTACATTAAATGCACAATTTGCCCATAAATTATTTCAGTTTGATAATGTATCTCAGGCTATGAGTAGCATTATCAATATATCAGTCACAATGTATGAGGTGTTAAAATATCTTCTCTTAAATCAGTGATCAAAGAATGGTCTTATTTTCACATTTTTTTTTTCTTCAAAATTATTTAAAATAAGCAGTGTGGGAGTTCTGATATATTGCACAATTGAAGAAAAATAGTATATTTCTTTTATTCATAAAAGAAAAGATTCACAATTTACTGTTTCTATAATCATCATAACAAGAAAACATTAAATCATACATAGAAGCCTTATTAGTATTAATGAGTTCAACAAGTTTAATGAATACGGTAATATTATTTCTAATGAATATGTAACAGTATCCATTAAACTGTAATTTAGAATAAAACAACATTTACACTAGCAAAAGCAAACATAAGAAGGCAACCATGATTTAACAGAGGGTTGACCAGGCTCGATACCATGTGCAGTGCAAGTTGAATATACAGGGTATCATTAACTGAACTGTGCAATGGACTTTCTCCTTTATTGTCTTTTTAACTCTATTATAAGAAACAGCAGCAGAGTGAAGAAAACCATCCGTAAAAATCTCTTTTCCCAGAACATGTCCTGTTTAGTTTCTTCTTCCTGTTGGGTTTTTGAAAGAAATGAATGGCATGTGCTTCAGAACCTGTCATCTGGAAAGGTTTGCTGGGAAGTTGCTGCTGTCAACTCAGCAGCTGCCACTGTGATTTGCACATGGTCAGATCTCAGTGGTCTAATGTCATTAACTACACTCCATCTAACTTTCCAGGGACCTATCAGGTAGAATAAATGAACATGTAGGAAATAGCTTCATCTGTACCTAGACCCTCTCTGCTTGGAAGATTAGAGCTCCTCTGTCTGCCAATGTATTACACAGAATGGATTTTAATTTATTGTCTCTCCTTGAGGAAGGCAGATGGAAGGTTCAATGAGTCCCACTTTAGTTGTTTATATTAACTCCAAGATATTAGCATGAAACTTCTGTCCCCACACTCTACGTGGTTCATTTACATGTTTAAAACTAAAAAAATTAATAGCGTTTTTTATTATTGTTGTTTGTTTGTTTGTTTTTGTTTTCTCTAGGCCACTGTGAGTTCTACTCTTCAGTCTAATTTTTAATAGTTATTTCAATTTTATTTATTGTTCACTTTTGTTGTTACTTCAGCTCCCCGTACATTTTGTTAATTCTGTGTTCTGTTCAAAATGAAAGCATAAACATGTCTATGCCCAGGATGGGATACAGCCAACTGGTTTTCTAATGCTTAATTTAAATTATTTTGTGATTTAAATGTGTCCTAATTCCTTTTGTGACAGTATTTTTATTCCATGACTAAATTAATAAGCTTCCACATATCTATTTGGTTTTAGTTTAATCATTTTCTGTGGGGGCATCAACCAGAGCCTAAGACAAGAGAAATTTGAGACTATCTTTGCTGTTTTTTCCACACTTCAACTTTCAGAGCTCTCTCTAACAAGTGGCTTTTACCCTGTGGCATCTGATTAAAAGCTTCATGGTCGCTGCATTCCAGGCCTGGGGCTTTTACTGACAGTTCTTAATCCACCATCTCAGGTGAGCTCTTGCCAGTGAATAGTTTCACACCACACGAGTGTCCGTATCCTGGGGCATCAACTACTTTTTCAAATCCACTCTTCGTCCTCAGTAATTTATTGAAACTTAAGCTCATTTAACTTTGTACAGGTCCTCTGGATTTGGATTAGTAGAAACATGTCTGTTCCTTCTTTGATTTCAGACTACTCAGTTATCTTTTGATTGCAGCTAATTGATTGTCTTAAAAATTGTGATGTAAGCCAAGATTGTTGAAAAATGCGTGTAAATGCCAGGACCTAGGAGCCTATCATAGGAGGATGACAAGTTTGAGGCCAACGTAGGCCATGTGAACAAATCTTATCTCTAACACAAAGGAAAAGTCCTATTGCCAGTGGGAGTGTTGGTCTTTCTAGTTATATGTGTATCAAGAGAAGCAGACACATCAGAGTGCATTTTCCTGCTTGAGAATGTTAAACTTTTTTTAAGGAATGTGGCAGGACATCATGAGTGAGATGGTCCATTCCTGAAGTTCTTGATCTTCCTTCATATTATCCCATGACCAACCAATATAATTTCCAACTGTTACTCTTCCCTGAGGACCACATGCATCTACTAGCTTTATATTTAATTTTTTGGTGTCCAGTCTTGCTCAACCCTAGTAGTCCCAGCTGAGGTTTAGCTCTACTTGAGTGCCTGATGCTCTGCAGTGTAACTTGGAGCAAGAGAGAGAAAGGGGTGTCCTACAAAGCACACGGGACCATAGAATAGCTATCAAATAAAAGGGTTTTATTTTTTGTTTTGTTTTGTGTTTTACAAACACGTGAAAGTAGAAATTTGTTATCAGATTTAGCAAACGCTGAGCTTTGAGGTCCTTTTGACCAGACTTAAAATGGTAAAGTCCCATGAGGTCCTTGTGTACTGACTTAAAGTGGTGAAGTTCCGTGAGGTCCTTGTGTCCTTACTTAAAGTAGTCAAGTCCCATAATTTCCACTTCTAGTCCAGATTTTCCTTCTCATTCTCATATGAGAGTTCAGAATGATGACAGGAAAGTGCCTCACTTTCACATATTACAGTTAATTTATGATAAATGAATATGGAACTGATGTTTTTACTCTTAAATGTACTAGTAGCTTATAGAAATAATCGCTCCATTTCACAGTTTCTATAGTTCACATTATTCTATGTATTCAACATTTGATGCTTTAGGTTGTGTTGTTGGCTCCATTTCATACTACTTCATGACTCAGTTTACTGCACATAGGAAAACCTTACCAATATAATTCTTGTGTGTGCTGAAAACTATCAACTATCCATCTGATGTCAATGATGAGCTGTCTGAACTCAATGAGTGATTGGCTACACCCACAGCACACTTGTCAAAGCAAAGACTGCCTATAGATGCCCATAAATTTGAAAGCAAGGTCACTTTCCTTAGGACAAGACTTTCCAGAGTGAAAAAAATCTTGGATATTAGCAGCCCTTGTACATACAGATGGAGAAAAGGATCCACTGCTAATTGAAAATCTGAAGTGGACTTTAATGGGCCTCAACTACTCAATGAACATAGTGACTCACTCAGAGCAAGACCTCAGGATCTTCAGAATCACTGTTTCCCTAGTCTACCTCTTACAGATTTCTGTCCACCAAGACTGATACCATAATGCTTGTTGTTTCACTTCTATATTCTATATAGAAAATAAAACTCTCTTAGTCTTCAATTTGATTCCAGCATAGATATAGAATATCCTAAAGGGAAAGTTAGTTTTTCTCTTAACATATATTAAGGCTACCATGTCTTAGTTAGGGTTATTGTTGCTGTGATGAAACACTATGACTAAACAAAATAAAGCAAAACAAAAGACTTGGGGAAGAAAGGGTGTATTTTGTTCAGACTTGCCTGTAGTTGTCCATCATCAAAAGCAATGAAGGCAAGGCCTGATAAAGAGGTGGAAGCTGGTGCCAGAAGCTGATGCAAAGGCCATGGAAGAGTGTTGCTTATTGGCTTGCTGCCAATGGGTTGCTCAGTCTGCTCTTTTATAGAACCCAGGACTAACAGCCCAGGAATGGCAGCACACACAATGGCTTGGGCCTTCCCACATCAATCATTGTAAGCGTGCTTGCTTACTTATACTGCCACCTGATACAGCCTCAAGGAATTAAATCTGGTCATTAATGGGCCACAACAAAACTTAAGCTGTGGCAATTTCTTTGAGAGCAATCCAAAATTGTATGCCTTTATCAAAAACAGAATATAAAGGCTGTTGACAGGATCAATACAGTTATAGTTGCCAGGAGACAATGACATTGGCAAGCGATACAGGGGGCACAAGATTACTGTGGAAGATCAATTGTCCTGCCATGTTTTTATGTTTTCTTGACTTCCAAGGGAACATAATAATTCACTTCCTGAAAGAGTGCATTGGTCTTTCAGATCCTGGAAGGCATATTGGGCCCCAGGAGCTGTGGATGCTAAACTGAAAAACCGATGAGCATGCCTCTCAAGGAAGTTAGGCCAGTCCAATTTTATCACTAATTACTCTCAATGCTTGCAGCACTTGGGAAAATAGGCCCTGTGCCTTGACTAGGGAGCATAGTGAGCTGTCCATGAGGACATGAGAACAGGAGAGATGACCTTGCTTCCTGCCCATGGCAGCAGTGGATGGCCTAGTCAGTGCAGTGCTGGAGAGCTTGCCCTGGTGGTGTAGATGTGAGACAGGCAGCAGACTGTCCAGCTTGGCTACTATCTAGGCCAGTCCAGGACTTTGATTGGGTCCAGCATAAAATCTACATCACCTTTGAATTGTCAGAACATGCAAAGGGTCAGTCTTTTGGATCCAAAGCTGCACCAACTTTATGACACAGAGCAACAATAGGATAACCAGAAAGACTCCTGGCAAGGATCCAATATTGATGGTGTGACAGAAGCCAGACACCTCAAACCAGACCAATAACTCATTGCAAGATACATCTGCAAGTGAACATCTGTAGACAGAGGACTATACTATGGGACACACTGTGATGCACAAAGCTTCCACGATAAGATGCTTTGCATACTTTTGTTTTCTTTTGTCTTCTATTTGTGTGTGATTTATTTTCTTTGGGGAGGTGAAGCTGCAAGGGAAGAGAGTGTATATCAGGGGATGAGGAGAATGGGGCTGGAGTGCATGATATGAAACTCACAACAAATCAATAAGAAGTTAAAAAGCAATTCCCTACAGGCTTGGGGAAGCCTGGTCTTATGGGAGCATTTTCTTAATTGAAGTTTCCACTTCTCAGATAACTGTAGCTTGTGTCAAATTGACACAAAACTACCCAGCACATACTACATGTTGAGTACGGGTTGTGGGTTTTATGCAAATTAGTTTGCTTTGTTGTCAACGACCCTTTGTTTTAACTATAAATCTCTGTGTGAACATGTGATCTTCCTTCAGCCAGCTACTCCTACAGATGTCCTCATGATCTGCTCACAGGGGTGCTCAGTTGGTAAAGTGCTTATCTTACAAACCTGAGTACATGAAATCAATGTTCAGAATTTCTATAATAATGTCAGATATGGCAGTATACAGTTGTAGTCAGAGTGTTTGGGAGATGGAGAGAGCAGAATACCTGAAACTATCTGAGCAGCTAGTCTGTCCAGATTAGTGAGCTATTAGAAATACCTCTTCACAAAAGATGTGCATGGTGTTCCTGAGGATGATGCCTGAGTATGCCAACACGCATACTCTCACACAGAAGCATGCTAATATACATGTGTGGCGCGTGCACGTGCACACACACACATGCACACACACACACACACACACACATACTTCAGAATAAGAAAAAGTATTTTTAAAGTTTGTACATTAAAAAGTAACTCAGTTGGCCATGTTCCAGTTTATCTTTTTCATGGAGTAATGCAGGTTATATAATTTATCTTATATATTAAACATATACTACACATCTATTATTATCTAGACATTATTGTAAATACTACATATGGTTATTATCCCCGAGTCAAAGGGAACTGTGAGGTGAATGAGTTCAAGAAAATACCATTAGAAAATATTTTCAGGGCTGGACAGATGGCTCAGTAGTTAGGAGCACTTTGTGTTCTTCTTAGAGAGACCTAGGTTCAATCTCCATCACCCACATGGCAGGTCACACATATCTGTAACTCCAGTTTCCTCACACCAATGCACATGAAATGAAATTAAGTAAATTATTTTTTAAAAGAAAACATTTTTATCCTATTCAAGATGAACTCTGCAGACTGTCAATGTCCACCCATAGACTATTGTGACAAATATTGCCAGTCATTGTGCATAGGGGCCATTATGTCTATAATTAGAAACACATCCTGGCACAACACAGTAATGCTGGAGTTTCAAAAACTATTAATACAACCAAATATACCCAATAACCTATGATGTGGCATTTAATGACACATAAACACGGCGAGAATAGACTTTTGTACTTAGTTTTACCACATATAAGTAGTATGATCTTACATAATTCATTTAAATCTTCTTGTCCAAAGCTTATCTGTAAATAGCATTGAGTTCTTCTGATATATTTTTATAGAAACTCCCATATCTAAATTTCTTTATTTCAATGACAAAATTTTCTAAATCCTTCATTGTCACAATAGTTGATTGTCAAATATATTGTCAAATGCGTGTAACAAGTTTTAAAGTAAAATTAAGTATTCACTAATTTATGGAAGGTGCTATAATTGTTGCATTGGATTTATGCAGATAAACTGTCACAATTAAAATTATGCTATTTTGCAAAAGACTACAAGGAGTTCCTATGTGAAGATAAGAACAAATCCTAGAATATAAACTAACAAACATTTTTCTTGGATTTTTTGGAACAATGTAGTTAGACCTTTGTTGTTAAACTCAAATTTCTCGTTCTCCCTCAACTTTCCTTCATTTAATATAATAAATTTAGAGGGCATAGTACCAGGTGCCATAATAGGTATTTTCTCTTTATGTTTGGAAACATTCTAAACCATAGCTAATATTACGGCACTAAAAAAGTCATATGTTCAAGAAAGCCTTTGATCTGTGTTGACATTGACATTAAAATATACATATGTAGCACTAGAAAGAATACAGGCTTGTAGAAGAAATGTCTTTCTTTATTTTTTCAATGTTATCAATCACTCATTGAGTGGTTAACTGAAAGAAATGGCTTGCCATTATCTGATTGTAAGCCAATGAGGTTCCTTTGTCATAGTGTCTTGTGTTAGCTTAAACAGTATGATAAATAGCCCTGTGTAATTGATGGCAGTGCTCACTGCAAGTTTGCAGTTAGTGGTTAGTGTTTTTGTAATCTTAAGTCTGTTTATTCTACACTTACTTGATTCTTGTTCCCAGACACTACACATTTCAGGACTGAGTCTGAGCTGTTCTTTCTAATACAGCCTTATAAACAAGGAATGAAGGGATATGCAATACTCTTGCATTGATCTAAACTTTCTGTATTACTGTGTGGAATTCTTGGCAAACTGCAAAGCCTTTGAGCAAAAGGATGGATTTCAGACCAGTCTTCCACTTCCTAATTTGTCTTCATACTAGAGACAAAATCATGTGGATGAAATTAGGAAATTTAGACTATTAGAGCAGACACTGTTCTGGAACAGAAAGCATGTCATATTGTAGGTGCTCTTCTTAGATGTGATATTGGCCAGGAGACTTACTGAATTAAAGTCGAAAAGACCAGTCAAAACCGTAGTCATCTGATGACTCTTTATTCTTAGTCTGTTCTTTATACATTCACGCAGCTTTCCTTCCTCAGCTCCCCACACTCCTGTGTCTCATAAATATGCCTTGTGTGGAGATAGAGTTTTATATAGAAGTAATAACATATAAATGATGTCATAAGAGTGGTCTCCAATATGAGATTTGTATTTATTAAAAAAGGGACATTGGAGACAGACACTAAATTGAAAGGCACGTGACCAAGAAAGCTAGAATAGAGATGACTTGCCTAGAGCCAGGGAATTTCAGAATTCACCAGAAATCACCAAGGCTTAGGCAACAGTTATAGACCTCAGAAATGAACAGAAGCTTCCGGTGCCTTGATTATAAGGCTTTTAACTAACATTCTTATGTCATAAATTTCTAATGAAACTACCACTTTGCTGTTCTGAGTTGCAGCTGTCCTAGAAAAGTGGCATATCATCACCATGATACTTAAGTAATGTACTTGTTACATACACAGAAGACTATTGTACTTGTTTATAATTTACCTATATAATATCAATGTAGGCATATGAAACCACATACACATATATACAATTGTATGAAAAACCCAGAAAATTTGTATCAATAAAAGAAAATAAATCAGAGTAACTGATTGGGTTTATTTTTATTACTTTAATTTTTAAAACAGAAAAAAAAACGGTCATCTTGAACTTAAAAGTTAATTATGCCCTTCTTAATTGAAGGTCATCCTGAGAAACACACTTTTTTCTAATTATTTAATCACTGTGTTAAGATCTTAAAATGTGCTTTCACAGTGATCTCTGGGATATATTGTTCACTCAATAAAAGAGATGTAACAGACAGGACAGGAATGGGTTGGCTCCTGGCACAGCAATACACATGCAAACAGTAAACATTTAATACATTTTAGTTCCTTGTATCAATGTACTCTATACATTTATTGGTGTTTACCTTAATCTAGAAAATAATCTAAGGCAGTATGTTAAGATGCATGACAAATCAGGTAGTCTGAACATAGTCATACTGTGAGTAGTCTAGAAATTCATACTTAATATGTCAAAGTGATTATGAAATATGACATAGAATACTTCCTTAACTCTTGCTCTCTCCTCTGTCTTTCTATTTCCCTCCCTCCTTCTTACCTTCTTCATTTACACAGAAAAATTATATATATAATATATAAGAATGTATATTATATATACATACAAACATATACATATATGTTTATATATGAATAGATATATGGAGAGAGAGAGAGACAGAGAGACAGACAGTGAGACAGAGACACAGGGGTAGAGATGTATGTGTGCATGCTCGTGTCTGTGTGTGTGTGTGTGTGTGTGTGTGTGTGTGTGTGTATGTGTGTGTGTGTGTCCTGGTTCTTAACACAGACAGAACATTTCAGACTTTGTGATATGCATGAGATAGGTTTTAAGACTGTTGTTTGTTCTATTTATATCTTTGAATCTAGTTCCAGATGTAGGAATTCTAAATCATTTGGAATTTCAGTGTGATATTTTTGTGTGATGACTCTTGATGGGACCCTGATCACTGTAAAGACCAAGACACGAGTAGAAGAAGTTTAGGATATACTGCTCTACAAGGAAATTATAGGCAATATAACTGGACTAGAAAATATAGTCTGCAAGTATAGGACGTAGTTCTCTTGAGTTGATGACTATAGTTTTAGGCTAAGAGAGTGGTTTCACCTAGATTCTTTGGGTCAGAAGTTCTTGTATTTAGAAGCCTTCCAGATTTTGCTCCATGAGAATTTGCTACTGACTCTTCATCTGGACCATGTACAATAAGTCTTTATCATACATGAGTAAGTAATTGTTTCCTTGATTTCTGTGATTCATCACAGAGAAATCACTGAACATTATGAGATTTGTTGTAAAGATAAATCTGTAGCCAAATTGGGGAAAGTTTAGATAATCTGATTTGCCACTGTTCAGTATTACTGTCTGAAGTGGGAGTCAGTACTCTGGATGTAAGTGTTTAACTAACTTCAGATATCTTGTGTCATAATAAAATTGTTAGATACCCACTTGGAACCCAGATTTTTGGAGAATTTATTAACATCTGAAAATCACATATTTAATGTAAAACAAATGTTTTGAGAAGTATGGAAAAGCTTGATTACTTCCCACTCAGTAATGTACGCATACAACTATTAACTGTGTTTTAAGCTACACATTTAGCCTAAATACTCTTTGCTTGAGACTGTTTAGAAACAGTGGCTTTATACCAGATCATGACTCTGTTTCCCAGATAAGAGGCACAATGATAACCTGATGGCTTTTCCTCATTTTCCTCACTTCTCTTTGATGATCTGATTTTGTACTTAACTTTGAAAGATGCTGTTTTGTAAATTCAAACTGAAGAAAAATGTAGCAGAGAGAGATCTGATACAAGTGACAGGGAGAATAAATTGTCTGAAAACTTGTCAAGTGAAGAATAGTTAGTTGTTAGGGAATCCACAAAAGAAATAAACATTAAGGAGTGTTGACAAAACACTAAGAGGTGTTGACAATGGCTTCTAAACAGTAGTAATGATGAAAATGAGCTAGAGTCACGTGTCTGTTCTCCTGATATTAAGATAAAAGAACTAATAGAGCAGAATATAATCAGTGCAATTCATATGAATACTCACTTTGTTACATGGTTCTGTCTTTTTTTTTACATTCCCAGCCTGCTTTGGAAAATGCTTTTGATTTTTTCTGTTTCTATAAAAAGTGGATAAGCAGATTAGTCTCTTTCTAAACACAAAAATGAGAGAACATAAGCCAGTTACACCAACAAATCGACCATCTTCTGAAAAACTTTCTACTGCAGCAGATGGGAACACATACATAGTCACAAATGGATACCTTGGATACAGTTTCTGGGCTATGAATATAGCCCTATGTCCATTTTGCCCCCTCAGTACTTAAGTGAAAGACCCTGGAACACCACTAAAAGGATATCTCCATGAAATTCTTCCTCTCAGGGTTTAGACAACTCTGAGGAATAGGAGCTAGAAAGAGTGTAGGAGCTAGAGGAGTAGAAGACACCATGCAAACAAGGCCTTCCTAATACACTAGTACTGATGCCTATATGAACTCAAAGAGTCTGATACAGCATGCACAGGACCTTCAGAGTCTGGGTCAGATGGGGTCTAGTGTTGAGAGGAGAAGTGCACATAAACTTCCATCCTCAACTCAATTGATAACTGTGTACAAAAGAAAACTTAGTATTCTCTAGCAAAGTCTCACTAGGTATACAAATCATACTTAAGGGAAGGCTCCATGCCCAATAATAGATGCCCAACATAAAATAAAATAAATGGTATTTCTGAATGTTTTTGGCCTCACAATAATTTGGGTGTTGATATCATTCTTTCTAGGTTCTGCCCCACAGTTACCTGACAACAGTCATGTATGCTTGGCTTATTATAAAAGAGGCTGTTTGCTCCCTCCCCACTCTCTTAGTCTCTGACCCTTCTCTCCCTGTCCCCCTTTCCTCTTCCCCCTTCCCCCCTCTCTCTATGTGTCTCTGCCCCCTCTCTCTATCTCTGTCTCTTCCTCTCTCTCTCCTCTTTCTCTAGCTCTATTTCTTTCCCAATTCTACTTCCCTGACCTAAATAAACTCTATTCCATACTATATCATATGGCTGGTATCTCAGGCTGAAGTGATGCCTCAGCATGGGCTTGCTGAGGTACCCTTCCCACTTTACCATACCTGCCTCTACTAACATATCCTTGGCTCTTTCGTTTTTTATATAAAACACAACAGGCAGTGTTTGTTTAGTCTTTGGTTTGTTTTTCCTAATAAATCATTTCTTATATACTATAGTTTCCAATTTGTTTTTATGTTTTGTTATATGCAAAAGTATTTGTCTCAGACTCTGAATGTGTGTCTTGTAGATTTTCTTTTCTTGTTTTGTTTTTCATTCTGGTTTGTTTTTATTTTGTTTTATTTAATTATTATTTAGGTGCCTGCTTGTATTCTAATGAGAGAAAGGAAGGGCATGGATTTGGGTGGATGGGGAAACAGGGAAGATCTGTAATGAGTTGGAGGAGGGGAAACTGTAATCAGAAAATATTATAAAAAATATTTTCAGTAAAAAAGAACTAGAAAAAAAGAAAGTAAGAGAAGTAGAACCAATTACCTACCCTGTCACTGAGCATTTCTAGACAGTCCAATGCAGAGGCCACCCCTCTCCCCAAAGTTGATAAAAATCACTCAGAAAAAGGAAAAAAGAACATGTTCTATATACATGCGAGATGGAAAAGAGTAGGACTTGGTCACATTTCCAACAAACATGGCCACAAATGATTCCCTATTCCTTCTTTTCTTGACATCTCCTTCCCTCTCTCCATTCTTTCTCTCCTCCTATCTTTTCGGACTCTTACAGGTTTTACCTTGGTCCTCATATTACATCCTCCCCCCACCCCCAACTCATGTTTTCCTTTCTGCTGTCAAATATCAGAATATATTCATCAAAGAAGAAAAACTGTTCAAAGACCCTGGAAATTCCTAACTTTTAAAATATCATTTTTTAATTCCAGAAACATAATACATCCTCTCTCCATTTTCTATAACTGCTCATTTGAGTTAAGCATCTAAACTTCTGGTCTTGGTGAGGATGCCTTCTAGGATGTGCACTGCATATTTCTGGCAATGATAGAAAGCATATGTCTTTAGTTAAAACTTTCAGTAGAGGCTTGATGTTCACTGTCAAGAATGTTATTTTTCTTACAATAGCATAATGTACCATTTGTGTTTCTGTAGGAAATCTGTGTTTTGTTTAAATTCTGTTTATCTTAGCTATTGTTTGAGATGCGTTTCTTTTGACAAATGACAGTTTTTCATCCAGCTTTAACTACATCGAACAAGAATACCTCATTTGTAAATCAAACTCAGTTTCTTTAATTTTGCCTTTGTTCCTCTCTGATTAGGGGAGTGTAGTTAGTAATTTTCCCACATCAGATACATTAAGTGGGAATCAATATACGTGGACTGCTTAATGCTATAGCATGGTTCATCTAAATGGTTATCCAGTTGGTCCAAAGTGCATTGGCTCATTGATCTTATAGACAGAACTTATTAATTCTTACCAGGAATTACAGAAATACAGGAAGGACATGATTTTGTGTTCCTGTTCATACAGAATATCCACAGGCATGATTACCTAAGTTTTATTGCTTGGAATCTTTAGTATGAGGCAGTACTGAAACTTAAACTATATTGGGAGAATAGTCACTTAAATTACAGTGGGTTGTAGATATTATGTTTTATTAATAAGACATAGATTTGAGGAACTTATCTGGCAGGAGTAGTGGAAGAGTTGAATATGTTCAAAATGCATTGTATAAAATTCCCAAATATTCGATAAAATCCCAAGCTTTGTCAGCATATGTATAGCTATAGCTATATCTATGGAATATGGTTGTCTGATGTATATTCTCTTTGCCAAAAAAGGGAATTCTTTTAATAGAGTGATAAACTAGTGTCTTAAAGTTTAGAATTAATTCTGTGATGAAAGCATCAAATCTGGGATAAAATCTCTACACATTTTCACCAGAGCTTCTACACACGGACACTCAGAACCCACAAAAAAGTAAAGCTGTAACATTTAATCCTCATGAAAGTGGAAACTGATAAATTAATGTTCCTGTGTTTTTGACCTGAGCTATTAAATATTCATTAAACTAACACAGTTGTAAGAACAAACTGACATTTTCTTCTTTCTACTCTTGGATTTCTCTTCATCTGTTTCCCTGATTCCCAGGGTCATGTTCTTAAATGATCAATTTGTCTGTGATCTTTTGTTTCTGGTACTATTTTCAGAGACATACAGGCTAAGAAATAGGCAAGAGCCCTCCTAACATACCTATTTCTCTGATGGTAATTGCATCACAGATAAAACAGTTTCCATTTAGCTTTGCTGGGAGATATCCAGCTCCTTTCTATAAAAGGATGTCAACATCTGTGTTTGATGAAAACCTAGAAGTGAATATCCAGCAACACCTTCTTGGTCTGTGGCTTAATGGGCACAGTTCTATGATATTAGGAACTTGGAAGACATCAAAGAACCCGGTCAACGTGGCATTATTAACAAGAGAGAGCCAAATCCATGTGTTAGAGTGTGTGCTCTTAGAAAAGTCATTGCAAATCTCCATTTTGTTTTAATTGAAGGGGTTCAAATAATAAAGGTTTCCTAGGAAAACTCCCAAGAAATAGATATAAGTTGTTTTGCTGACTGGATATATTTAGCAGAAATACCAAGATGGTGCTTATTTCCTGATGCTCTTAAATATGACTGCAGAGTAGCTGCAGAAAGGTGGGATATTTCGCTGCATCATTATTCCCACTCTCGTTCTCCAAAATTATGTATATACAAGGTGGTTGTTTGCAAAGCAATAGTGGCTATAGGTTGCTTTCACTGTAGCCCTGGTAGCAGTCCTTCTTTTGCAAGGCTGCTCAGTGTTGTATTATTCATGGAGATGGCCCAGGAGGCTCAATGCATTCTACAAGCTTACTCTTTCAGTGCTTATAATGGGCCCCTAAGTGCTTAACTCTCTGTATCAAATGTCTTACTGCTTAAAATACTCAAAGCAGTTTCGATTTCTTTCTTGATCCTTGATAGATGCACAAATTTGGAGAGACCCGATACTAATAACATAACAAATAGTGGGATTTTGTGTTTTTGAGGGAGTACCTTCTCCAAGATTAATAAGACAGAAAGGAATGCATGCTCAATATAAATTTATTTATTAGAAAAACATCACATTCCAAATGCATTAGCAAAAGGAAGAGAATCAAAATCTAAAATGGAACTCTGAGCTTCTGTTTATTTTTAAAGAGCTTAGTCAAATTAAATAGATTTAGAGACCAGGAAAGAGATGGCACTAAAATTTCAAGTCCCATAAGTGGAGCTGAAAACATAAAACATGGTTTTCTCAAAAAAGGGATATTTGGATTTTATCTGACTTCAATTAAAAATATGAAAAGAAAAACATACTTCACCCGTTTAATATATTTATACTCTTATCTGTCTTACATTCAAAGGCCTTCAACATGCATTATACTAGGATGGAAAAATGTACGCCTCACATAAAAAATCCAAGTCTTTTTCAAATGGATTTATATAAGTTAGGTTTAGTGGGCTACTAGACAAGAAAATTCTATCAGTCAACAAATTCAGATTCCATTTATCAGTCATCAAATGCAGATGCTGTACTCTACATGATAGATCAATCAATTCCTAGAATCAAAGGCAACAGAAAGTACACCAGAAAAAATAAGCAAATTGACTCTAAATAACAAGTACAACCTACAGTCCAGGCCACTTGGAGGTAAAAGCAGCTGAGTTTGGAACAACACAAAGCCACAAATATTTTATATTTTAAACATTGACACATTTTTGTAGTTTTGTAGTTTTTTTCAACATAGTTATGCAGTTCTAAAGAACAGACTTTGTATCTCACAACCTTATGTTATTATGTCAAATGATCTGACATCCTGAGAAAAACTAAAACTTCAATAGAAATTTACTATATGCTTTTCTGAATATTACCTCTTTGCTGATTTATTTTGAAAATAATCCTAAAATGGTTCTGAGACTTTTGTCTTATTATTTGAAATTCAGGCAAGACTTTTAAAAAAATTATTCATTAGTTTTGGTGAGTGAAGAAACAGCTAACTTTAGAATGTATTTCAAATCATATTCTTCTATTTTTCCAGGATAAATTTGGATAAGCACCATGTTCACCAATAACCATTGATGGCATTAGAAATCCCAGATGATACAAAGATCTGTTCCCTTCATCATTTGGGAATCAACTTTTACCACTGAACCTGGTTAAAGGACTATATCAGTAATACATTGTTTATAGATTTGTCTCCTAAATGGTGCTTTGCATGATATAGAAATTTATACATTATAATACACTGATCCTATATAGGTAATTCACAAATGCTTTTTAAAATGAAACCAAATGTCCAGAAACAATGCAAAAGAAGTCACAGTGTCAAGGAAACTTACATCATTCCTAGTGCAAATCATTTAGGGAAGTAATTGAGAAAAAGGTGAAAATGTCAAGCAATTTCTTTAGACATTGTGAAATAAATTGCACAGAGAAAGAGATGTTAAAGTGTTGGGAGCTGGATCATATATTGAAAAGTATTTTTTGCTGCTCTGGCTTCATTAAATATAACTTTTATGCTTAATTGTTTACAGGCTTAAAAATGTATGAGTGTTCTGTTGATTTGGTTGTTTACTCCAGTTCTTCTCTTAATGCAGGATTGTCACTGATGACCTGTTTACCTTATACTATTGAGAAGAAATTAAAATAAATATTCTATATTGGAATTTTTAGTATCTGCTTTTGTCAGGACTGTTCAATAACTGCCAAATAGGGTGGGAATGAATATATTCTAAAACATTTCTCTTCCATTGGCCTGAAAATTTCCTTTGAGATGGAATTGAAAGCTCTAGCAGTTGTTGTTGTGTCACGAGGGTGAACTCCTATGATGGGATGAATTACTAATACATTAATTCCTGGAAGACAGACAAGAGAGATTTTTAGCAGATATCAGTTCCAGGTGATGAAGTATTCCCTTTGCCTCACCCGTGAACTCCCCCAAACACACGTTCGTGACAGCATCTACCTATTATTTCACATTTTTTGTTTGCCAGGAAATGCTTTCGCTTAAAAGTACAAAAATACAACAAAAGAAAAAAGAAGTCAGGCAAAAGAGTACAGATGTCATTTTCTCCCTTTATCTTCTGTTCTTTGTCATCATTCAAAGGATAATGTGATTAAACAAATGTTTTTTCTTCTAAGCCAATATTTCTTCAAGAAAATTTATCATTTGGCATATGGCTTTGACTTTGCTTGTCAATTCAAAATCTTTTCTTTTTTATTTCATCTTAAAATAATGCTTTACATAATTCACAAAAGACAGCTGGTATCTTAGAGCTCTTTCTTTGTGCCACTAATAATTTTGTAAACACCACGTAATACTTCCCGATTCTTGTCCTGGTCATTACTGGGTTTCTTATAGGCTACTGTTACCCTTTCTTTAACCTCATAAAGGTTCCCTTCTCCAAAGTCAACAGTGCATTCCTAGTGAACAGCCAAAATGTTCAATTTGCAAACTATTTTCTTAAATTCTGACCTCCTTAGAGTTTAGCTTATTATGTAATAATTTAGATCCTTCATAATTTTTATATTCATGTTCTTCCTCTGTCTCTTTTCCTAGTGCATTTCTCCTAACTCAATACATGGAAATATGTATTTCTTTGTGGGTTTTTTTTAATACAGCTTACCATACTAACATTCTAACATTCTTAAGGTATTCTAACATATCTTAAAGTTGTGTACCTCAGAACAAACTTTTCTCTACTAGGGTAATAATCAGTTAAAATATAAACAATTCCACATGAATGATGCACAGATCTGTATGTTTAATGTGTGTCTTAATGTTTCACCTGTGTGGTCAGCAAAATTTTATGATGAAATCAGCTATCCCTTTCCTTTTCTACACAGTCTACCTACTTCTTGGGGTGAGATTACATCCCATGTTTGAGTTGTACATAATAGTATCATTTACATTGAGCTGGGCAGATTTTGAAGAGGTTAATTTGATAGTACAGAGAGACTTACATCTGGCTCCAGAGGTTAGGGGTTGGAATCAGGGATTTGAAGCATGAGAAAAATTCTAACTAACAGATGGTTTGTAGATCTGACTTTTAATATAGAGGAGAATAATGAAGACAGTGTATAAATCTATTTTGACACCAAAAAAGATTATGAGGACAACCATAACCTGCCACTCTGTGCTCTGTGAGAACTGAATTGTGCCAATACCAGAATGGACAATGGCAGATTTTACACAGAGCTTTCACTTTGGTTTCTGCTTCTTGGCAAATTGAGAAGAAAAATAGACATGTAGTAGAGAACCCCATGACAACAATAGGAAAGAAAAGGAAGGGAAGTACAGAGAGAGAGAGAGAAAGAGAACATATTAAACTATAGAGAATGGTTTTGTTTTGTTAAACATGCTAGCCAGAATTTCAGATGTAGACCTACACTTACATTTTCAAGGACACTAAAACATCAAAGTAAGGTTATAAAAGGCAAGGATTCAATAGCTAGCCTTGCAATGTAAGTCACTCTTTCACCTGTTTTCTTAGTATGTTGAGTATTTTAGTATTTTATCTACTAAATAGAGATGTCAATAATAATACCAGTACGCTCAAACACAGAAAGTAATTAGAAATGAGTACATGTTCCATAGAAAATCTGAAACAGTCCCCCCTCCCAAGCAGAGTGGAGTAACTCATCTGTGACTCTGGCACTCCAGAACTCCAAACAGAAGGATTGCCACAAGTTTAAGCTGTTCAGTGAGATCCTGTTTTGTTTGGTTTTGTATGTTAGATATAATTTTTCTGATACAGGGAAATAATGACATCAAATGGAAGCATGCACTCATGCTCAGAAGGCCAGACTACAGTCTTGCTTAGAGACCGTACTCTGTTCTTGATTATTGAACAGATAATAGTGGTGCAGACACTTTGTCCACCAGACCTGGTTACTCAGCACTTCCTGCCAGCCTCTACTCAGTTTGATCTATATGTTTTTAGATAGGCTGGGATCTTTAGAACTGTCCGTTGAGAATTCTGGAACTCACTACTAGTGTAGAGAAGCAATCATAGATGACAAGTGACAGACATTCAAGTTAAACTTGTGTAACAATTTTGGCTGTGTAACAAAGAGCTTTCCATTGATTGAGAATAGAACACTGTACCTGACATTAAAATGCCTGGATCTTGTATTATCAACCAGACTAAATGATGCTCACTGTCTAGATATAAATTACTCTCCAATATTAAATTCATGCATCAATGATTTTCAACAAATCCGTATGCACAAGTCCATTTTCCTCAGATTCCATTTTAACTGTCAAGTCACATCCCTTTGGCTTTTAATACAGATCAATTAGATTTGTATAAATTTGTTCTTTTTATAAAATTATCATACAGAATTACAGTAATCAATAAATATAAACCTATGAATCTAAACTAATTACTCTGAGAGATAATTTAGTAATTTATACTACTTAAACATGTGATGTGATTAAGGCATGTCTGTGGCATGACTATATGGCTTCACATGCTCAAGTAAACTTAGTTTTCCTAAATTTCACATGTGAGCAGGTATAGAGGTTGACAAGGTTTCTTATCCACTCCTACAACATATAAACTCCCTTTGACTAATCAATTTATTAAAATTTGCCTCAATGGATGCAGAATATTATTGAGCAATGATTGAGTTAAATATTATTTTCATGTGTTAAAGTAGTCCTTCAAAACATTGGTATATAAGACATGTAGAAGAAATGAACATATCTTATTTTAAATTTCTAATTTTTGTCTAATAGAGCACAGTAATAAAAAGAATGTCCCCAAATGTGACAAAGATGAATTTAACAATAGAAACAAAAAATGCCCTAGAAAAATGACCGACTTTCCAATAGTATAATTCATTTTTCAAGGTTAAAAATTAATGTTGAAACTGAGGTAATTATATTATTTTACAAACCTTTAAATACCTCACAACCCTCTTGGTGACTAATTTCCTCCTATTTCATTAATTCTAGATGCTATTCAGTGTGAATGGGTATGTGTTCTGTGTTCTGAGTTCTTAATTAGGGTTTCTACTTTTAGAAATCCATTTAAGATTTAATGAGATTAAATCATTTGGTAGTATAACACTGCAAAATTTTATTTAAACATAAATTATAGATTGGGCACATCTGTTATTCTAACAGCACATTCACAAGTAGAATTGGGGTAATTTAAATAATGAAAGTTAAGCTATACTCTCTCACATGTAAGTAGATATTTAAAAATGAAAATGATAGACTCCAATACTTCATTATAAACAATATTTTTTTTTCAATCTAACATTTAGCTTGGCAAAACTCCAAATTCCTTGTATTAGCTGGATTTTAAAATAAAATTTCAACTAACGACAATATTATTTCTCATTAAAATGTACTATTGCTCGTTCTGAAAAATTGGCTTTAGGTTATCACATGTACATGCTTATATACATCCCAGAACACAAGAACAATACTTATGAGGCAGAAACTATTCATTTTACATTTGCAACAGACTTGACTCATCAAATTGCTAAGCACAAGCAGGTTTGTTTCTGGTCACAAAAGGAATTATTTGAGTTTTCTCTGAATTAAATAGGGAGACTTTTTCATGTAAATTTTACTGCTGTGAAATGGTGTATTTTAAATATTAGAAAGAAATTATTAAATTCAAAGAAATTTAGTTATTTGTTTGAATTTGAAATACATTTTAAAGTGAGGTGAACATGAAGGAGGAGTGCATGAAAACTAAACAAATGTAAATACCAACAACCACCTGTCCTCATAAGGCCTGTGTTCTTATTTCAGTCATTAAGTCATCTCCAGTGGCATAGTAGTTGATGTCACTGCGTGTCCAATGTTTATGTCAAACATGAACAATGTACTGTATTTAATGAATACCTAGTACTAACTATAGAAACATTTTATTGCTAATCCGTGAGCATGTGATCAACAGTAAAATCTCATTTTTTTTTTTTTTTAGAGAAAATCAAATGGGTTTGTTCTTAGTGATAAACTTATTAGTTAATTCTGAAAATAACAAATGACAGTTTAATAAAACTTACCAAGAGCAAGGGGATGCAAAATAGGAGGGAATGTCAAGAAATAAAACAAAGAAACTCTTAGATGACAATATTCTTGAGAAAACATCTCTACCTCTATTCAGATGAAGATATTTCCACAGTGACAGTAAGTTCTAATGAACTAGAATTCTAGTAGTAAGTGATTATGCAAAGAAAGTGCTCCAGTGGATGGAGCTGTTGTGCTCAATGAGATAGTCATAGGTGAGTTCAATATCTAAAATTACAAACCCAGTCTTTCTATACATTAGAAAAGTGATTCCACATTGGACTGTTTATATTTGTTCAGATATCTTTTTTTTTCATGATAAACTAAGTCCCTTGGAGTCAGAAACCATGTCTAAATCATAACTGGATCCTAATGGTAACTCACACTGCTAGTTCCCATTTGTACTCAATACCGCTTACATAAATGCTGGGAGATGAGTAGCTCTCAGGACTCAAAGGTAGGGATAGACGAAATGGCCTAGAGTGGAGAGAAGGAACTTGTAGAATCCACCTCTAGTAGAAAGACATGGCATCAAGGGGAGAGATGAGGTTGCCATCCTACAGTCAAAAATTCTGATCCAAAATTGTCCCTGTCTAAAAGAACTACAGGGTCAAAAATGGAGAAGAGCCTGAGGGAAAGGAAGTCCAGTGACAGGCCCAAATTGAGATCCAGCTCAAGGGGAGGCTCCAAAGCCTGACACTATTACTGATGCTATGGTGTACTTACAGACAGGAGCCTACCATGACTGCCCTCTGAAAGATCCAATAAGCAGCTGAAAGAGTCAGATGCAGATACACACAACCAACCATTGGACAAAAGCTGGAGACCCCTGTGGTTGAATTAGGGAAAAGCTGGAAGAAGCTGAAGAGAAGGACCACCCTACAGGAAGACCAGCAGTTTCAAGTAACCTGGACCCTGAGATTGCTCAGACAGTAAGCCACCAACCAGACAGCTGATATGAGGCCTCAAACACATCAGCAGAGGACTGTGGGTCTTGACTTAGTGAGTGAAAATACACTTAACCTTTAAGAGAATGAAGACCCCAGGGAGTTTAGAGGTCTGGTGGGGTGAGGGTGGGGATGGGGGATGAGGGGAGGGATTGTCTTGGAGAGACATGGAGGAGAAGGTATGGGATGTGAAGCAGTCAGAGGGCAGACCAGGAGGGAGATAATAACCAAACTGTAAAAAATGATTAAAGAATCACAAATCTAAAATTTTACACATATAAAAAAAATAAGATGCTTGTACTATTTATACTAGTAAACCTATGCCATTGTTATTCACAAACAAGATCATCGAAAAGTGGTAAGAATAATAATAAAAGTATGCTGTGTATTACCTGGATTCAAAGTGACAAAATACAACGAATACAAATTTAAAATATTGAAATAATAATTTTCAAAAACATACCCATGCAAGAGGATTAAATATTGGGAAATACAGTGAGTAGAAAAGGTCATTTTTATTTTAAGATACAGCTGAAGCCTGAAGTCTTTCCTGAGCTGCCCTTTTATTCATAAAGACAGACAGGAAACATCTTGTCATATAAACAAAGATATACTGACAAGTTTCTCTTCCTAACCCAAAGATACAGTAAGAAATATTGAGCCATTTTTCTTCCTGCTATATAACTCTGCCAAGAAAATAGAACTGCAAAATCTAGTGATCTTAAGGGAGTACTCACTTGGGCCAGTTTTGTGGTGAATGAAACACGTAATAAATGCATTCTTACATTAAAAAGTGAGGCTGCGAATTCAGAGCAGGTGAGTGGCTCTAGGAGGGTGAAATTCAGGCCAATTGACTCTCACTTGAACTTAGAATTATATAAATTTCTAAATCTCTTCTTGGAATTTAAAATGGTCATTTAGGTCTTCCTTCACCCTAGCTTATTCAGGTACTTCTTTTGGATGCCTTTGGTGCTCACTTGGTCATTCATTTCAGCGAAGTCATTATAGTATTTACAAAAAGATGCAAGCAAACAAACATCTCTTTAGCTACTTTAGAGTATTTTCTGCTCATGTTCCATTGAATTTGCTTGTAAAATAAACAAACAAAGAAATAAAACAACAACAATAGAAGAAACAAAACTCACCAGGTAACTTTGAAAAATTCATCACTGAATTTGTAATAGAATTAGTCTATAGAGTCTATAGAGAGTCTGAAAAGGTGACAGTGCCTCTTTGGTGCTAACAAAGAATGAGTGAGTATCTGTCATAACCTTCTAGGAACAGGGTGCTTGTACTTAGCTGTAGGTGTCTGAGTTGACTTGAGTCTAGTGATTAATTTTGTAACTTCCAAATAAGCAATTTTATCATGTTCTTACTGATTTCATATAACCATGAATTGTTTACAGTCGAGTATTTCAAATGGACAACACAATGAAAAATTATCCACTTGGCTTTTCTCATTTGTCCAACTGATTAACTGATTTTATTGTCTACGTGAAATCATATCCTCATTGTAATAAATGGGTAGTTAACATGTTTGACAAAATTAAGGTGATGTGTATATATATATATATATATATATATATATATATATATATATAAACATTTCAAAACTGCAATTGTTATTAAGTATATAAACTTGCAGACTATTGTTTGTCTAATGATAAAAGATCACATTTAAAGACTTATCTCCTCATACCTCAGAGAGTAATATTCAATGGAGTGACTGTCCTTGGAATAGTGCTCCATAGTGCTCACTGACAGCCGTCCAAGGAAGTGAAATCTCACTTTTGTTTCCTTTGTCTTTACCACTCTTCTTCCTGAGTTTTAACTGAGTTAAAAGCACAAGACAATCAATGCAAATGAAAGAATTGTCCATTTCGTGTTGATGATAAATTGAATCATGGAAGACTTATGCATCCTGTTGTGGTTTTACCCAGAGTAAAGAAGATTAAGTTATTTCTGTCAGGATGACTATATTAGTTTAATGGACCTATTAGGAAAGGAGCATCAATTATTCCTTTGTCATCAATACATTGGCTCCTTTTCACTAAAACCATTAGATTCTCAAGAGACTCATGTCCTCAAGCAGTCTTTTGATAGATACATTCAAATAATGTTAAAATTATACTCCCATAAATATTAAAAAATAAAATCTTTTATCAAGAAACCTGTAAATTTGAATTTTGAAAAATTCTGTCTAATCTATTTGTTATCTATCTATCATCTTCTATCTATCCTTATGTTATTGTTCACTAATACAACATCTGCTCTTAGATACACTTGTTTCATTAAAGAAAAATAATGCATTATACATTTGAAAATCTATTTATTATTACAGTACTGGTTTTGGTTTTAGATCTTGGCAATTGGGTAAAATAGCACCATGAGGATGGTATATATATATCAATATGACATGCCAATTTCAATTTTTTGGGTATGTATGTGGTGGTTGGAAGGCTGGATCTTACGTAAATGTTATTTTTGTTTACTGAAGAACCTTTTAACTGTTTTCAAATTTTCTTGTAATTCTTCACCAGCACATGTGAAGTTCATCTTGCTAATGTATTTCAGCAGAATTTATCTAAGCACATGAATTAATTATTTTGAAGTCAAGTTTTTCAAGATATATAGGTATGGTTTATAAACACCTATGAAAAGAATTAGTTTCATAGCATTGCTTTGAAATATCTATGTAGTCTTGTCAGAAAAAATTTAATGGCAAATATTTCCTTGGTCACATGAGATATGCATACACATTTCAGCATCACATGTGGTCTTACATCTTTTTGGTTATGACCACTCTAACAGGTATGGAATTAGAGTACATTGGGCTTATTATTTATATTTATCCAAATCACTGTATATTATTTCATGGGTCTTCTGTATGTTTTCTTTAGGAGGTGTGCCACCAATCCTCTATAAACAGAAGCAGTCTTTTTTTTTAATTAAAAAATAAACATATATGTTTGAATTAATGGCCAAACTTGAAGGCATCTCTGTTGTGTAAATATTACTCTGTGTAATAACTCAGATAAAAAACAATTTTTTCTTTTATCTTTTCATGTTTTTTTTCAATAACTTGGTTATTTCATAGGGGAAGAGAGGGTAGAACAATTCTCGTTAACAGAAAACCGGACGTTTGCTGTGAGACTTTGCCTCCTTAAACTATTAGAGAAATTACACCAATAAGTATCAACAACATAGTGGCCTAAACATAATCTGAACAAAGACAACACCAACAGACATGCTAATATCAAAGGGAGAAGACTCGGGAGACTTCAAACCTAGACAAAGAATTCATGCCAAACCAGGGATGATGCAAGTGGAAGAATGGCCTTTCAAGGTAATAGCATACCAATTGGTTATTTGATGCTTTGAAAACATATATATACAAGTAATATTCTAGGAACTGATCAGGTTGTATTTATGTGTTAAGGAATACCACTCTACCATCATCATCACCAACACCAATGCCAAAAACAACAATAAACCAAAAAAGAGGCCATGTATTTGAAAAAGAGCAGGTGTGAAGGTGAAACATGAGGTAAAGTTTAGGGAAGAAAGGGAAGGGGAGAGATGATACACAATTACTTTATAATCTCAGAAATGTAAAATCTATATATCGTGGAAAAAGAAGGAAGCGACTACTTTAGCTAGCAATGCAAGGGTGCAGGGCATCAAGGCAGGAATGAGAATTCTCAGGCAGTTGGCCAAACATGAATCTGTGGTCAGGACATAGAGAGACTGAAATAAATGGTTGTCCTTTTCTTTCTTCTTACCCCTTTTCAGTGTGGAGTCCTATCAGAAAAAGTCATGCCTACCAGAATAAAGGTGGGTTAGTCTATCTTAATTAATCTAATCCATATTACCTATTACAGGATAGTCTAGAGTCTTTCCTCTATATCACATCAAATTGTCAGTCAATATAAATATTCCCATTTATGATATTTAATTTATAATACTCACAAATACTTTAAATTAAGTAAAATTGAAATAGCATTTCTCGAATAAAGATGCTAAGAACTCAATTCTTATTTTTATAAAGTGAATCTGTCCTTTAATCAGGAGTCCTGATTACTTGGCATCATTTTCTGCTCCCTGAAATACTGGATACCAGCCCCCTCTATTTTATATCTCATAGTCTTATTGAATATTGATTTAGAAACCCCAAAACACCATGGTCATTGTTCAGTCATTGTTTGGTAAATTCATGTTTGTCTGCAGTTAGAATGAAAGAAAAGTATTCTCCTCTGAAAACTATAATCTCAATTTTCTTATTGTCTTGGTAGCTTATTGTATCATACTTGTCTCATGACGATTTGTTGAAACACATACATACTCAACCAACAATAAATGCTCTCCAGGAAATATGTCAGAATAATGTTACTTACTTGTTCACATTTAAAGAAAAGCAGACAAATAAGCAGAAATAATACATTTTAGTGACTTTACCAATATTCTAAGGATGGTAAAATAAATATGTGTAAATTGTGGTAAAAGTAACAGTTGTTACCAAATCACAGAGGGCCTTAATCTAATAAAGATTTTACATTGTTTTGATACCCAAATTCTTGAATTGTTTGTAATAGAGCAGACAAGTAATTCCTTATACGTAGTATCTTAGTTACATTTCTAATTCTGTGAAGAGACATCAAGATCAAGCAACTTTTAGAAAAAGTGTTTATTGGAACTCAGAGTTTTTGAAGCAGGGTCTATGACCATCATGTTGAAGAAGATGATACCAGCCACATAGGCATGGTGTTACAGAAGTTGCTAGTAGTTTACATATTTTTTGCAAGTTGGAGGGAGAACGAGAGAGAGAGAGAGAGAGAGAGAGAGAGAGAGAGAGAGAGAGACCGAGACAGAAACAGAGACAGAGACAGAGACAGAGAGAAACACAGACACAAACTCACAGAGAGAGACAGAGAGAAGCTAAATGAGAACGATGAGGTTTTCTGAAGCCTCAAAACTCACTTCCAGTGACATGCCTCCTTCATCAAAAGTAAAACTCTTATTCTTTCCCAAAGTGTTCTACTCACTGGGTCCAAGTATTCAAAAATATAAATCTATGTGGGCCATTATTAATCAAACCACTATAGGTAGGAAACCCTACTTCATACCTTGGTCTTTGTGTTTTGTTTACAACTGATTGAAATAAAAATTGACAATGACTTCAAAGCCTATTCTTCAGAAGCAGATGATTTGAATTTGAAATGATGTGTTCCAAATGATATGTTAAGCATTGACATCTATATTAAATATGAAGTTTGAAAATTGATAAATTATCATGTATAATATTGAATAATAATTAGTGTGCATGGGAAAACAGAAGATATTTAGAGAAGCTAGTGAACAGAATCTATGAGACACAGAGGTAAAGAAGCAAAGTCTAAATGGTAGGATAAAAGGAGCATAATGTAGTTTAGAACTGTTAGGGAAATGGTAATAAATTAGATAAAATGAGAAAATATGCTCTAAAATATAAATAGAAAAAACAGATAACTGAAGTTGATATGCTTGTAGGCTACCAATACATCAACACAAACATAATTTGTATATTAAAGCTACTATTGACATCTTGGACCCATCAGATTCTTCATGAGTCTGAAAGGATTATCTTTGAGATCATTTCTTCCTTTTCCTATTGAGACAAATATAATTGATGTGTGAGGCTATATTCATACTGGAAAACATTTATTTTGTCATATGGCAAAGGGTGGAAAGTCAGATCTTCAATTTTCCAATCTGACCTAACCCAGTGGTAACTGTAAAGCTCTGTTCTGGTGACTACATTATAAGTGGAAATCTGCTGCAAGGGCTTCTGGAAAAAACCTTTTATGCTTCAGATGAAAATGGAAAAATGCATCTGGAGAACCTTTCCCACATACTTTATTCTTTTAAAGCATTATTTTTAGAGAGGTAACAGCCACTTTGGGCTTATAGAACCCTAAGCTAATATGCCTGTGAATGTAAAACTGAAATGCAGATGGAACCATGACCTGCTGTCGTGCAGATGCTAATTTTACCTAGAAATCTCTACATTTAAACTCTCCCTCTCTCTTTTCTCTCTGCCTGTCTCTCTCTCTCTCTCTCTCTCTATATATATATATATATATATGTATATATATATGAATTATATATGCATGTATATGGATTATAAGCATATAAGTGCATTTAAAGTATATATGCATTTAAAACTAACATACATAAAAATTGAATTTTAACAAACATTTTCAGAAAAATGAAAGCTTATGACAGTATGTTATGTGAAGATAATGATAAATAATGGGATGCATATAAAAGTTACCTAATTCTTAACCAAATGTTACCAAATGACACATTATAATTTAAATTAGTAATAATAAACATGTCACATAGGACTTATGGTACAGAAGAAAATAATTCTGCAGAATTGTCCATAATTATAAAAGTTAATAATATGATAAATGGAATGATATGACTTTATTAATTTATGTGGAAAATTTAAGTATCAGGGAATGTCACACAAAATTCATTTTAAATAATATTGTCAACTTGGGAATCATGGTTTTAGATACAAGCTCCCAATAAATCAATTGGGTAATTAACCATGAAGAGTAAATATAGTTTGTATTCTTAAATGAAATATAATAATGATTTAAATATCACTATCACTATAGTGAAATTTAAAAAAAAAAACAGAAAAAGATATATATATATCAAGAGGTTACAATTAAATCCATAAAGAGCTTTCATTTCACACTCAGTAAAATGTCAAGAGTTAAAACACTTATGCTACCATCTATGAACAGGATTTGTGTCACAAAATGTGATAGTGAATTGGATATATTTTTTGATCTTTCTTATAAAAGGCAAATATATTTTGGTATTTTCCAAAGGGAAATAAAAGTATATGACTATCAATGACTTTCACATACATTCACAATTGCTTTATTTTAATAGATAGCAAGTGTACAAGCAAAATGCAGACAAATAGGAAAGTAGAAAGACTAACTAATACATCTGCACAAAGCAGCAGCCTCATGCAACAGGGATCAAAAAAAGCCAGAATATCTGATACCGTGTGATCACTTTACAAGACAACATAGGAAATGTAAACTCAACTGTTGTCACAGAAATTAACTTATTAGATTTTAAGGTGAATTCATGGGAGCAAATTATTTGAAAGAACTCAAGAAGAAATTTCTAAAGTGATAGAAATCTTCAATTCTTTGTGATACCTGTGATATATTTACATTCAGTTTCCACCCAAGTAACCCAGGCACAGAAATCATGTATTTTTTCTCCTTTCATGATGACAGCACAGAATCATCAGAGATTCATGTTCTATAGTACCAGGAAGCATTTGTGAACCTTGAAAGACCAATGAGGAACCGATCCAATGCAACCACACAAGGATCTTTATTCACAAGCTCAAGCTTAAGCTTAACTCATACTGACCCTCATTATGGTTTTGGTGGATAAAAGCCTTGGACACTCATCTGGACAAGGTTTTATAGGAAATGGCAAGCATCTAATTGGGCTACTATGGCCTTTAACATAATTAGCTGGTGCTAGGAACTAAACCATAAACTTAACTTCTGTTTTTCTCCCGATTAGTGGTTGTTAGACATGGAGGGCTTATAAACTGGAGGTGCAGATTTGTTGGGGGAATAACTTGGAGATGCAGGTCTTGTGGGGGTGGTAGCCTGGAAACAGGCTAGGTACTGACCTGTTAGTTTACTTGAGTTCAAACTTAGGTCAGGTTCTCTAAGATGGAGTATGAACCCAAAAACATTGGTCTCTCAGTTCCACTTGGATTACCTGTACTGGCTGACTTTGTGTATCAACTTGACACAAGCTAGAGTTATCACAGAGAAAGGACCTTCAGGTGAGGAAATGCCTGCATGGGATCCAGCTATAAAGCATTTTCTCAATTAATAATCAAGGGGGGAAAGCCCATTGTGGGTGGTACCCTCCCTGGTAGTCTTGGGTTCTATAAGAGAGCAAGCTGAGCAAGCCAGGGAAAACAAGCTAGTAAGTAACATCCTTCCATGGCCTCTGCATCAGCTCCTGCTTCCTGACCTGATGAGTTCCAGTCCTGACTTTCTTTGGTCATGAACAGCAGTGTGGAAGTATAAGCTGAATAGACCCGTTCCTCCCCAACTTGCTTCTTGGTCATGATGTTTTGTACAGGAATAGAAACCCTAACTAAGACAAATTGGTACCAGTAATGGGGTGTTCCTGTGACAACCGGACCATGTTTTAGGAAGGACTGTGAAAGGACTTTGAAACTTTGAGCTAGAAGAGTCATTGGGATGTTAAGAGCTCTGTGAGATGTTGTGTAGGAGCTTGGAAGATAATGTTAAGAACAGTGCAGAAGATGGAGGCCTGGCTTGTGAAATTTCAGAGGGAAGATTTCAGACTCTAAGATTCTGTGGTTTTGGTTAGCTGGGGCTGAAGAATCAGCTGTGATAAACAAGATACCAGAACTACTAAAGCAAAAATTTCTGTATTACTGGGATTGTTGATGCTGGTTAGCTGGAGCTAAGAAATTAGTGGTGATTAAGAAGAGACCAGCATCATTGAGGTAAAATCTTCTGGGAAGTGTTTTCTGAGAGCACAAAGAGACTGTGTTCCAGAGATAGCCAAGGTTGTACTTTGTTCTGCAGCAGGACCAGGTCATGTGTAAGAGTCACCCAGGTAGTACTGGTTTTAAAGGCATGAAGGGGTCATGAAGAGCAGCTGAGGCTTGGCGTTGTGAGAGACCACAGAAGACCATTGGTGAAGGTACAGCCTCAGTTGCAATTGATGGCCCAGGACTAAAAGGGTCATACAAAGGAGTTGAGGCTTGGCACCATGAAGAGAGCCTATAAGAAGCTATTAGTGAAGCCTAGTTATAGCAGCAGACAGCAGTGTTTTGTAGATGCCAATATCATGAGATGACCACCAAGAACAGCAGCAACAGTGGAGTACAGGCATCTGGAGCCTAGAAGACAAGGTGTGTGCTATAAGGGGTAAAGCTGTAGAAGTGACCCAAACCCTTGGAGGAGCATAGAAGATCATGAGTGGATCCCAGATATTGGACAGTTGGAGTTTGATTTTGCTTTGGATTGTGATTGTTCCCTGATGTTTTTCCATCTTGAAGTAAAAAGGTATTTTAGTGGAGCCCACAGTTAAGAGACTTTGAATTTTTAAAAGACTTTGAATTTTAAAAGAGATTGTATATTTTAAAGGGATTGAACTTTTAATATGTAAAGACTGTGGGATTTTCAAATTTATTTAGATCTTAGAGATAAATAAGAAAGCAAAGGTTGAGGCTTAATTGTGATGTGTTTGTGTGTCAAGTTGACAAGGGATTCAACTTGTACTGGCTGGTTTTGTGTATCAACTTGACACAGCTGGAGTTATCACATAGAAAGGAGCTTAACAGAGGAAATGTCTCCATGAGTTCCAGCTCTAAGGCATTTTCTCAATTAGTGATCAAGAGGGGGCATTGTGGGTGGTGCCATCCATGGGCTGGTAGTCTTGGGTTCTATAACAGAGCAAGCTGAGCAATCCAGGGGCAACAAGACAGGAGGTAACATCCCTCCATCGCCTCTACATTAGCTCCTGCTTCCTGACCTGATTGAGTTCCAGTCCTGACTTCCTTTGGTCATGAACAACAGGGTGGAAGTATAAGCTGAATAGACCCTTTACACCCCAACTTGCTTCTTGGTCATGATGTTTTGTACAAGAATAGAAATCTTGACTAAGACAATACCCAAAGAGGCCAAAAATGTTGTCAGAGTATACTTATGAATGGCATCAAACGAGGGGAGATAGAATACAGTAGTATAAAGAGTTAAGGGCAATAGTAGAACTGAAGTCGTTAGATTTGAGGAGGAACTGGGAGGCAGGGCAAACAGGGAATGTAGGGAGGGATAACTAACACTCATGGTCTTTTGTAAAAGCCACATGAAAATCTGCAACCATAAAAAACTTCATAAAATATATCCTTCTACATATGCCGAGATTTTAGGGGCACATATTACAAGTAACTTCCCCGGTACCAAATTAAATCTGCAGTTCCAGAAATGGGTCACCTTTTGGTGAAATGTTCATAAAGACATCCCCCTATAATTAGAGAATATTCCAAGTAGTTACTTCTGTCCAGAAATTAACAGTAGGATCTTATTTCTGACATCACATACTTGAATCACAGAACAGGGAGACATTAAGCTGGTACTCAACTGCAAGAGTCAACTCTGCTATCTACAATGTGCTATGAAGGCTGTTAGAGGAGAACTGCTAGCTTCGGTCTCACCCATCTGTGAACCCTTAAAGCCACAATGATTTGCCTGGCAAGTTAGGCTCACTGTTTGAATGGTAACATACATATCATTGGAGTACCCAAACAAATGGTTGGATCAATAACCTCTTCCATGAGATGAAACCCATCCCTACAAATATTAAATAGGCAAAGAACTTGTGGCTAGGTCCTAGTAGAGAATGAAATACCACTATTCTGTCTAATAGATATAGTAATAAAACCATTCCTAATGATTTATTGCTATACCCTTAGATCTGAGAGTCTCACAGCTCCCCAAAGAAAAGCCTCTATTTGTAATAGTAGTTGGCAATTAATACACAGAACCCAAACATTTCAGGAGGAATTTACAAACAAACTGTCCAGTACTCAGCTGCAAATCAGACATTTTTATCTCATACCTAGGTCCAGAATATTTTCTAGAAGTGAGTCAGAAAGCTTAGAAAGGCCAAGGTCATAGATAATATAAAGAAAACTGTTTTCCAAGCACATGGAAAATATAAATATGAATTCACAGTTATGTGACAGCATGCATAAGATACAGAATAATTCCAGCTAGATAAAACTTTACTGTATAGGAGAAGTAAGTATGTAATCCTACTAGGTGAGAAGCTATTAATAATTGGTAGCTGTTGAGAAAGGAAAAGCCAATGTTTTGATAGTAGTAGTCTGAACTACTCCTTGTAGGCTGACCACACAAAGAGCAGGGTACAATTCCAGGACAAGTTAAGCATCAGAAACTGGAGACAGAATAATAAAAAGAAATCATCTCAAAGTTGAGTGGGAAGGAAAGGGAGGGTTGAGAGGGGGTAAAAAGGGAGTTAAGGGGCAGTCATACGTCCCAACACATTAAGTAACATTTTAAAGGAAGTAATAAATTATCTTTAAAGTCTATGTAGGTGCCATGATATCAAACACTTTAAATTTGTATGTATTGTGTATGTAAATTATACTTTTAAAAAGTGGGAATTTGATTAGACAATGAAGGTAATGAATAAGGTTCCTGCCTTTACACAAAGATACACAAACGTCTCTGTCTGTGTTCCTGATTCTGCCTCTCTCTGTCACTGGCTGTCTCTGTCTCTCTCTCTTTTCCTCTTTCTCCCTCCTTTATTCTCTCATCCTCTTCCTTTCTCCTCCATATTTATCACCTTGCTTATCTCTTTGCCCTTTTCATTCTCTTCCCTTTTCCTTCCTTCCTTTCCCATCTTCCTTCTCTTCTTATCCAGTCCTATTCCACTTCCTCTAGCCTCTCCTTCGCACACTCTCCAGTCTCCACTTTCTTCTTTTTTCTCTTGCTTCCCTGCCTTCTTCCCTTCTTTTTCTTGTCTTCTCCTTTTCCCATTCTTCACCATCTTTGCCTCCTCTGCCATCCACTATCTCTTCCCCCATTCTCTTTCTCCTTTCTTTCTCTGTTTTTACCCCCACTTTTTCCTTCTTTTGCAATCTCCCTCTCTTTCTCTATCTTTCCTTTCTTTATCACCTGAGGAAAGAGGAAGGCAGTATTTATGATCAGAAATATGGCTCTCAATAGATACTTTACTTATGAACCTTTGTTCTGTGATACTATAGATACCTACTTGGGATAAAAACTGTTTTCTTGCTACATCACCTAATCTACAGTATTCCATTACAGCAGCCAGAACCTAGCATTTCATAAAGAAAGAGTACCAGAGAAACAAATGGGTAGCCACATTGCAGTGAACATCAACTCCTAAATACATTCTTTTTGATCCATGCAGCTTAGATAGTGAATTTCCTTCCATAAATGGTTAATAATATATATTGAAAATATGAAAAATGTTTTTGAACTACTTTTATAGTATTTACTTACCCAGTAATACTTTTGCTGAGAGACCCATGGAGCTTGGTCCACTCATACTGTTTGTGGGAAGCCATTTAAAACTATTGGGAAATGTATGACAAATGCGTATAATTGAGCCTCTTATTTGCTGTGGTTTCAGAGACTGTTTTTTGTAGCAGTAGTAAAATATCAAGATAATTTCAAAATTACATTTATATTTTATTCAACAATTATACAGTTATTTTTAATTTTGACTGGAAAGATAGATTATATACCATTTAATGTTAAAATTAGAGTTATTTTTAAAAGCAAATATTTCCTATAAAAATTTAATTTCTCCTTAATTAATTTTGAATCCACCCAATGCATATGGTTTCAATAAAATTGCAAATGCTACCAAAAACAAACAAACAAACAAAACAAACAAACAAAAAAACCCTCTCAACCAACTACCGGATGGAACTTATCTAAAAGGTGAAACAGAAGTATTTGGACAAGTTTGCCAATGATTAAAGTTAACTATGCTGAGAAAGCAGAAGTAGCCAACCTTGATGAAATTAATATTCTCATAGAAAGAGAAAATGTCCCATACATGGGAAAGGTTAAGGGTTAAATGCCACAGAATTTGACTCGTGGCCAACAATCCTCTATTGTTTATATCTTACTGCAGCATCTGACTTATATAACCCTGCTTTGGATAAAACAAAGTGACTGAAATAAATAGGCTGTACTAATAGACATTAAAAGCAAGGGGCTTGGAAGGAAGTAGCATATGTACTTCAAAATGCAGGAAGAAACATCACACTTGGGCTAGTTTTCACCTTGAGGATTGCAGCAATATGACAATTATCAGAAAATAAGTGTCAAGATATTCCATGGTGAATATTAAATTTTTTGTACTTCATATTTCCCAAATCACTAACATCACATTACTGTACACTGGAACTTATGTTATATTTATAAAATGTAGTATTTTAGGCTCTTGTCTACTCTAAAATAGAAAGAGCTTTTAGTTATTTTAATCTTTCTAAACAAAATTTATCAGAAATGTATGTATTATGCTAATTTTTTATTCCACCTTTGTAAAACATGAATATTTTTACATTCTTGTGATTATTGTATTAGTTAAGATTTTATGTTGCTGTGATTAAACACCAGTACCAAAATAATGTCAACAAGAAAGCATATTGCCCAAATACTCACAGGAGGAAATGGAGACAAAGGGTGGAACAGAGACTGAAGGAAAGGCCATCCGGAGACTGCTCCACCTGGGGATCAATCCCATATATAGTCACCAAACCTGGACAGTATTGTGGATGCCGGGAAGTGTTAGCTGACAGGAGCCTGGTATGGCTCCCTCCTGGTAGGCTCTGCCAGAGCCTGACAAATACAGAAGCAGATGCTCTCAGCCAACCATTGGATTGAGCGCAGAATCCCCGATGGAGGAGATGGAGTAGGGACTGAAGAAGGTGTGAGGGTTTGCAACCCTGTGGGGGGAGCGAATGTGTCAACCAGCCAGATCCCCTGGAGCTCCCAGGGAGACTGGACCACCAACCCAAGAGTACACATGGAGGGACCCATGGCTCTGGCTGCATAGGTGGCTGAGTATGGCCTTGTTGGACACCAGGAAGAAGAGAGGCCCTTGGTTCTGTGAAGGCTTGAGACCCCAGTGTAGGGGAATGACAGGGCAGGAATATGGGAGTTGGTGGGAGGGTCAGGGAGCACCCTCATAGAGGGAGGGGTAAAGGGGATGGGATAGGGGGTTTCTGAAGGGGAGACCTGGAAAGGGGAAAACATTTGAAATGTAAATAAAGAAAATATCCAATTTAAAAAAAATAGTTAAATAAATAAATAAATAAAAGAATGTATATTGCCTATACTTCTATATCACAGTTTATTATCAAAGGAAAGTCAGGGCAGGAACTCAAAATATGGCAAAAACCTGAAAACAGTAGTTCATACAGAGGCCATAGAGAAGTATTACTTACTGGGCAGAAACTCAAGGCTTGATCAGACCTATCACAATGCCTAATGATCATTGCTCTACAATGAATGACTACAGTCTTCAAAGGTAGAGGGCAATCTTCTCGGTTAGCTTCAGAAACAGAAATATGGTGTTCAATAAATGTCAGTGAGTAGTTTAAATTGTAGCAATTTAAAACCAAAGGCCTTAAACTAATATAAATGTAAATATTTTTTACATTACTGAATTAACTCAGCAAAACTGTAATAAGAGACATTTTTAATGAGTTAAAGTATCATTTTAATTGTATGTTTTCATTGCTTTTATTTATATCCATATCTGACCTCAATGGTTCTCAGAGATATCCTTAAAAAACAGAACATTGTTACTCTAGCCTCACCTTTGACCTTTATGTAGCTAACAACTTAATGCCTCATCCTGTCCCTTCACATATGATGAAATTATGCCTTGAATAAAAAAGGAATCAGATATTCCAAAAACTTAACCCGAGTCAGCAGTGAGTTGTATATTGATACCATCAAGTTACTGGAACTTTAATTCATTTTTCTTTTTGGTAAGAAGAGAATATCAATGAAGCCCACACCACAGGAGCACAGAGCTTTTATGAAAGGAAGAGGAAGCACAAGAAGCAGTGTTTCTTTTGAAGTACTACTTGCTAAGTTCAAGCTCTCAGAAGAGAACTACTACCATGCTACTCCCCTAGCACAAGTGAAGAACACTATTGTGACAATTCAACGTTTTTCTCATACCTTTATTCTGATCCATTATTTCAATCCACAGCATATGATCTTCTTTACTTATCATTACATGTTCCAAAACTTAGGGCCAAATTATTTAAAGAATAATAGAATAAAATTATTGTTCATGAATCTCTAAAATTATATGTTAATATAGCACATATATCTACTCTCTTTGGTTAAGAAATCTTAAGCCTGAACTAAAATTACTTAATGCAGAGTATTAAATTAGATATTTCTTTCCTTAGGTATCAGTTTTAATAATGAGAATAAACTGATAAAAAACAATTCATTTGGAAGAATGTACAAAGTACAAACCTCTTTCAAAATATCTTATTTTACTTATAAAACACAACTCAAGGTAGCCATTCCTTTACCATTATTTAATTTTTTCAAAATATTTTTAAACTCTAGAGGCCAGAAGAAGGCAAGGCATCCCATAGAGTTTTGGTAACACATATTAACAGGAACTGAACACAGGCCCTTTGTCTACCAGCAAATAGCCTTAATTATTGAGCCATTTTTCTAGCACCGTTATTTAACACCAATGTTTTACATTTTTGTTTTTACTTATCTTATTTTTTTATATTTGTGTCTATGTACCAGAATATAGTTTGGTGCCATGGTATACATATATAGGTTTTAGGACAGGTAAAGCAATAGGTTCTCTCCCTCTACTAGGTGGGATCCTGAGATCAAAATATGGTTGTTATGCTTGGCAGGAAGTACCTTCACCAAATGAGTCATTTTGCTGGCCTGAGTTAACATTTTTATTGTATACAGGGATTAAAATTCATTCTGAATCTCAACTAAATAACTGTTATGAAACATGGTAGTAGACCGCTCATAGTTCTTAAGCAAAACCTACTCCTATCACTCTGTTAAAGAGGGCCTATAATAAACTGACTCCTAATAACTAATCATCAAAGAAGAGTTTGTTCATTTGTTTTTTTTTTTAAGGTAATGTTTTCTTTATTTAATCAAACATTCTTTCCAATGTATTTATATCTGAATGAGCCAATACTATATCATCCATATAGTCATAAATTATGGATTGAAATACTTTTTATGAATTATCCCCAATGGCTATTATAAATAATATTTGCACAATATAGGACTGTTTAACATTCTTTGTGGTAAGACATTACATTAATACTGCTTTGTTGGACAACTTCTATAAAAGTAGGTACTCAGTAAGCAAACCTTTCCTTATTGTGTTCATGTAGAGGAATTGTGAAAAAGTAATCTTTTAAATCAATCATTATTATAGGCCATTCCTTAGGTAACAAGGAAGGCAATGGGATTATAAGTTGTAAAGGATCCCTCAGATGAATTATTTTATTAATTTCTCTGAGATCTGTCAAAATCCACTGTTTGCCCAATTTCTTTTTTTGTAGATAAGAAATAGCATAGAGACCAACAACTGGTCAAGGCATAGAGAGAATAAGCGGCTGTGGAATACTCAACACTAACTGGAACATCTATATCCCATATCTTTCTCTTAAAGTTGAGAGAGTATTGTAGAATAAGATGTAGAAATATTTTAAGACCCTAAGTTGTGAATAAATACAGTAGGTCTTCTTCAAGATACACATATGGCCTTATGATACCCTCCTTAAATCTCCAAAAATGCTTAGTAGGATCCAAACTTTCTCCTTTCTAGCAAAATCATAGCTCTGTTAGTAGGTGATTCTCATATGCAAACACTATTAAGTAATGTAAAGGACCCAGGACTTTTCATTTACTAGATATTGGTAATTTGTCATACTTTATAAGATAATAAAACAATAGCAATAATTTATTGTTAAAAAGATGCTTAAATCAAGAAGGAAATATTTAAAAATTTAGGATTTATTTTATGGGTATGACTAATCTTTTTTTTTTTTTAAATTATACATGTGCATCATGTTCATATAGTACCCTCAATGATTACAGATATCGTTTGACCTTCTGGCACCATAGTCATAGAACATTGTAAGCAACCATATGGGTGCAAGGAGATTAACCCAGATTCTCTGTAAGAGTAACAAGTGCTCTTAGCCATTGAACCATCTCTTTAGCAAAGAATAATTGTATTATAGTGAAGCAGGACTGAAAATAGCAGAATCATTGCATGTTTCTCCATGCTCCAGTTTCCCAAGTACTACGTAAAATATTTATGACACTTGCATGTAAAAACATGTAGCTTTATACAAGAGCATAAGACCATAAATAAGGGATTCTCATTCATTAATTAACCAATTAATTGTTTATTACAAGCTACAAACATTGTACAGGTAAACAATTAACAAATTATCCATCTTTAATAAAAAAATGTCTTCATAATCTACATGGCTGTTGATTTGACTCGGTCCACCCTCCTGCTATTCCACATCACATACCTCCTTCCCACTCCTTTGTCTCCACAAGGATGTCCCCCCTACCCCTACCCCTCTAGACCTCTAACCTCCCTGGGGCCTACAGTCTCTTAAGGACTAGGTACATCTTCTCTGACTGAACCCAGACCCAGCAGACCTCTGCTATATATGTGTCGAAGGCCTCATATCAGCAGGTGTATGCTCCCAGTTGGTGGTCCAGTGTTTGAGAGATCTAGGGGGTTCAGGTTAATTAAGATTGCTGGTCCTCCTACAGGGTAGCCTTCCACCTCAGCTTCTTCCATCTTTCTCCTAATTCAACCACAGGGGCCAGCAGCTTCTGTCCATTGGTTGGATGCAAATATCTGTAACTGACTCTTTAGCTGCTTGTTGGGTCTTTCAGAGGGCAGTCATGAAAGGTCCCTTTTGTGAGTAATCCATAGCCTCAGTAATAATGTCAGGCCTTGGTGACTCCCCTTGAGTTGGATCCCACTTTGAGCCTGTCACTGGACCTTCATTTCCTCAGGCTCCTCTCCATTTCCATCCTTGCAATTCTTTCAGACAGGAGCAATTATGGGTCAGAGTTTTGACTGTGGTATGGCAACCCCATCCCTCACTCGATGCCCTGTCTTTCTGCTGGAGGTGGGCTCTACAAGTTCCTTCTCCCCACTGTAGGGGGGAGACCTTCATCTAAGGTCCCTCCCTTTGAGTCCTGAAAGTCTCTCACCTTTCACCTGGTATATTCTAGAGGGTCCTCCCAACCTCCTACCTCCGGAGGTTTCCTGTTTCCATGCTTTCTGCTGGCCTTCCCTTCAGTCCTTTTTCCCTCACCCAATACCAGAGCAGGTTTTCCTCTTATCCCTCCCCCGGTCCACCTTTTCTCCAAGGTTTATCCCTTCCTATCCCTTTGTGATTGCTTTCTTCTCCCACCCAAGTGGAACTGAGGTGTCCTCACTTGTGCCCTTCAGCTTGTTGACCTTTTTGAGTTCTGTGGACTGTATTTTGGGTGTTCTGTATTCTTTTCTTTTCTAATATCCATGTATTAGTGAGTACATACCATGCATGTCCTTTTGTGTCTGTGTTACCTCACTCAGGATGATGTTTTCTAGTTCCTTCCATTTGCTTGGAAAACTCAAGTAGTCCTTGTTCTTGATAGCTAGGTAATATTCCATTGTATAAATAAACCACATTTTGTGTCCATTCTTCTGCCATGGAATGTTTTAACTTTAAGAATAATTTTAACCAAAGGATGTAGTTACAAACCTATTCTTTAAGGATTTGCATGCAGATTCACTTACATATTGAACATATACAGTCAGTATAATGAATTTTTATATCTCCCATACATTTATTTTTTTAGCTGTGTAAATTACTAAATGGTTTTGGTTATTGAAGTTCAGTTATTTTTACTTAGTGCTGACTCCAAGAAGCTCTTGTTGACAGGAGCCTGGTATGGCTGTTCTCTGAGACGTTCTACCAGCACCTGACCAATACAGATGCAGATAGTAACAGCCAACCATAGGACGAAACCCAGGGACCCCCATGGAAGACCTAGGGGAAGAACTGAAGGAGTTGAAGTGGATTGTAACCCTACAGGAAGAATAATATCAGCTAACTGGACCACCCTGAGCTCCCAAGGACTAAACCACCAACCAAAGAGTATACATAGAAGGAGTCATGACTGCAGATAACTATGTAGCAGAGGATGGCTTTATCTGACATAAATAGGAGGGGAGGCCCTTGGTCCTGTGGAGGCTTGATGCCTCAGTGTAGGGGAATGCTAGAGCAATGAGGTAAGAGTGAGTTAGTAGGTGGAGGAACACCCTCATTGAGGCAAAGGGGATGAGGGATATAGGAGAAAGGATGGGAGGGGGGTTTGTGGAGGTCTAACCAGGGAAGGGTGTTATCATTTAAGATGTAAATGAATAAAATGATTAACAAAATATAATATTAGTTTTTATTCAGAGAACTTTGCGCAAATAATATATGTGCAAGAGGGTATGCCTTAGGGTCCCACAGGGTAAAGGGTGATATGATCATGTTGCTAGTGTAACTTTCCATGATTCTATATCTATAGAAAACTTTCACGTAGTCCTTCTCAGGGATGTTTGGAACACAGATTCATCATGAGGGTAGTGACAGAATGACTAGAAATAAAGATTAAGTTTGGCATTATTAAAGTGCCTTAAAATTTCTAGAGAATATTTTTGAGATAAACTGCCCTGAAACAAAAGACCTATCCTTGAGATGTGAGTTCTCACAAGAGTAGATGGCCTCCTTGCAGGAGTCTTCCTCTGTGCAAGTATCAGATAACAAGGGGAACAAAATAAGAAAGAGGTATGCGATGAATCTGGCCACAAACTTAGAGGCCTCACACAGTAATCAACTTTCTTTTAGCATGTATGGAGAGTTTCCCCTAATACTCTTGTTCTTGGCTTTTGCAGCTGACTATGTTGTCAGAAATTAGGTCACAACTCATTGTTGCCAGGTGTGCCATGCCTCACAGGTTGGTATAGAAAACCTAAAACCTGTTTGTAGCATGTCATGACCATGGTGGGTTAAGTATTTCCTTGGACTTTAATACACACATAGTTAGCATGTAGTAATTACTTGAAATTGAGAACAATATGGCTTGAATATTAAAATGTTAGATGAAAAATACATTTCAATACCTGTAAAGAAGATTGATTAAATATAAGAAATAAAAATGAAAGATTTAGGAAGATTTAATATGCAAACTATTTTGTAAGTCACAGAGAGGAATACACATAGCTTGGTTTTGAAAATTCCCACACCTGGATTCTTGTAGCTATCAATGCCTTCTTTAATTAGACACTTTTAAAAACAGTAAATTTTATACTGATTATCCAGGATTATGCCCAGATTTCTTATCAGTTAGATGGAGAAATACCTTGGATTTTCTCTGTATCTTGAATATACTATTTCAGTCATTGAAATAACTTTATACATTTCAATTTTAATTTTACTCATCAGAAGTTACAAAATTTCTCATAATCTTTCCCTGAAAATTTGATACTGAAGAGCATTTCTGCAGCTCACATCCCTGAACTAGAAACTGATGTAAAGTGATTGTGATGACCATGGCTCCCAGGGTAGTTTTTCTGATCCTTCACTCTCAAATTTCATAAGATATGGAGATACGATGAGCAATTATGAAATAAGTACATCAGACACAGTTTTATATTTTCATGAAAAATATGTTTCAATAGACTGTGGGTACACTTGATCCAAAATATGCAGCTGCAACTTTGGTCACAGAATCGCAAGAGATCAGCTTACAGTGTAGATTCTCATGTGGATGGAAGATATGTGATGCATATTCCTTAAGGCATGTGGAATTGCCAATGTGATAACACACAGTGGTTTTTGAGAGAATATTAAATGTGAGTTCCTTGAAGATAAAGTGTGGGACAGTGGTCTGACCGGCAGTCTGGCACCTTGTCGAGCACAGGCTTAAACTCTGCTCGACCCTGTGGAGAAACCCACAAAGGACCACCAGGAGGCTTTGGCTCATGTCAAGTACAACACCCCACAGCCTCCTGTAGAGAGGTTTGTCATGTGAGGGCTGACCCCTCCTCAGGTAGAGGCGTGGCTATGCAGCCCCAAGCCATGGGGCTCATTAACCTCCCCAACCTGGGGAGGTTAATGAGACACCTAGAGACTTAGCCATGCCCCTTTCTAGTTACTATATCTGCCTCACCTCTCCAGAGGGGTGGGGGTATAATTCCATCCACACCACTCTACATGATGACAATAAACGTCTTAGAGTTATGGACTGTCTATTTATCTTGACCCGCCCTGGGAAGCAAGGGATCTGGCCCTTATTTAAGGAGTCTTGTCTCAGTGCTTCTAGACGGTACCCATTCACCCAAGCCTAAGCAGCTAGCTTGGCATCCCAAGTCACTGCAAACCACATACGAAGCAGAACGCCAGCTGCAATCTGCGACCCTGTCTGTTCCCAGGTCCGGCAGAATCCAAGGGTGTCCGGTGTCTGAGATGACCAATCATGGGAACTCCAGAACTGGCTGCAGTGTTCCCTGGGATGGCTCACTCTTCTACCTACAAGCTGTGTCTCTGCAGAGGCCTCTCACACAACCTGGCCAGCCCATCAGACTGTAGATGAGCTCACAGTCACATCCCTGAGTGCCCCGTCCCACCCCTCAGCACCTGGGACGGACATATGGGGCTACTTTTCCACCACGCCAGTTTGTTCCAACATCTGGAGCTCAACATGAGGCATATTGAGGTAAGGGAGATCTCTGTTCTTAAAAATGCAATGGGCAGAATAAGTTGGATTTTGTGCGGGGATATTTTGAATCCTAGGGCAGATAAGGAAAGTATTAGCTGGTCCTTAAGTTGGGAAGGGGAGGTAGAAGTGTCTCCCCACACTAATATATCATCCATAAAATGATATACATTGAGTCCCCTTTTTAAATGGGGTTTTAATGCAGTGGCTACCGCCTCCTGACAAATGGTTGGACTGTTAGCCATTCCCTGTGGGAGGATAGTCCATTCATATCGTGAGGCCGGACCAGAATTGTTAATCGGGGGGTATTGAGAATGCAAAACGTTCACAGTCTCTGGGGTGGAGAGGGATGGAAAAAAAAACAATCTTTTATGTCTATTGCTAATAAGGGTACATTGGCAGGGATGGCTGAGATGTGGGATAGCCCTCTTTGTGGGGAGCCCCAGACTCACATGGGTTTGTTAACTGTCCTGTGAATCCTAATAAGCTAATAGCAAAGTGGGAGTGAATTTTGATTAGCCACTGGATGTGGAAGTGGGAGAAGGGGGTGACAAGAACGTCAGGCTCTATCCCTGCCATGCATTTTTAAAATTCGGGGTGCACCACCCATGAGGGTGTGAAGCCATTCCAGCACCCCCTGAGGATGGTAAAGGGCTCCCACAAGTGGAGCGGAGGCCTCTGTGGAGACACAGCTCATGGATAGAAGATGGAGCAGTCCTGGGGACGCCACAACCGGCTCTGTTTTTCCCATGGTTGGACATCTCAGATGCTGCTGGATGCTGCGGGACCTGGGAACAGACGGGGCTGCAAATCGCAGCTGGCGGTCCACCTCAGGACCTGGTTTGAGGCGGCTGGAGGCACCAGGCTAGCTGCTTCGGCTTGAGTGAATGGGTACCATCTTGAGGCGCTGAGACAACCTAGGCGAGATCCCTTTCTTCCCACAGCGGGTCAAGATAAATAGACAGTATATAATTCTAAGACATTTATTATCATCGTGTAAAGTGGTGTGGATGGAATTATACCCCCACTTATCTGGGAGAGGAGAGGCAGATATAGTAACTAAAAAGGGGCGTGGCTAAGTCTCTAGGTATCTCATTAACCTGGGGATTGCTTGGGGCTGCATGGCCATGCCTTTACCTGGGATGTGGTCACGCCTTTACATGAGGAGGGGTCAGACCTCACATGACAAACCTCTAGACAGAAGGCTGTAGGGGGTTTGTACTTGACAGGAGCCAAAGTCTTTTGGGAGTGTTGGCAAAAACGTTTTCCTGTCCCATGTGGGTTTCTCCACAAGGTTGCCCAGAGTTTACCCTGTGCTTGACTGGGTGCCAGACTGCTGGTCACAGACCACTGACCCCAAAAGATTATGTCTTGTTCATATATGCACATATTGCACACCCACCATGTCCCTAAAAAGTTCTTCATGATGAAATTATGCTTATTGAATTCACTGTTTTGAATTATACCACTTCACTGGTGTGAATTTAGGAGACGAGAAATCTATGTCAGTGGATACTACAGTAGGGATGCGTAGGGATCCCATGAAGAGCTTAATAAAATAAATCTTTTTCTGTATGATGCTGACTTTCTATGTGACATAGACACTCAATTCAACTAGGAATGAGTTAGCAGTGTAAAGTTAAAATAAGTAAGGTAAAAAAAGAGCAAAAAGATTACAGAAATTTTGGTTACAAAAATAAAAAGTAGCAACTAAGAAAAGAAAAAGTTATATCTATATGAGTTTTTCTATTGTTATACAGTATTATAATTATATAGTAGCAAAATCAATTTTCATTTAATTTTATTGGAATTAAACATAAAGACAGTAAAAATTAAGCAAAAGAAAGTAGAGAATGTATATTCACTTATCCAGCCATTAACAATTTAATTTTTTAAATATTTTCTGGGCAGTGGTGGTGCGACCCTTTAATCCCAGCACTTGGGAGGCAGAGGCAGGTGGATTTCTGAGTTCGAGGCCAGTCTGGTCTACAGAGTGAGTTCCAGGACAGCCAGGGCTACACAGAGAAACCCTGTCTCAAAAAACAAAACAAACAAACAAACAAAAAAATAAACAAGAACAGAAAACTAAAACAAAATTACCCAATTTAAAATATCATTGGAAAATCAGATGAATTGGTTTTCCTGGAAGAGGATTTAATTCATAAACATTGTCTTGTTTTCTTTCAGGTTGTGATAAAATATTCGGACCAAGGATTGCAATGTACCTGAAAGAAAATTTCTTTAGCTCTTGATTCTCCACATCAGCAAGAAAAGCAACATAGCAGGAAGTTAAAGGATTGTGCCATAATCCTTGCCTAGAGCACAGAGAATGGATGGATGCATGCTTGCAGCATCTACCTGTCTCTCCTTCTCATTCAGTCCCAGACCCCGTTTATTCAGTATAAGAGTACTCCCTTTATTCAAGGTAAGTGCTTTGGCTGCCATTAAACAATGAAGAAAATTTCTTCCTTAGTCATCAGGGAAATGCAAATCAAAACAACACTGAGATTCCACCTCACATTAGTCAGGCTAGCTAAGGTAAAAATCTCAAGTGACAGCAGATGCTGGTGAGGATGTGGAGAAAGATGAACACTCCTCCATTGTTGGTGGGATTGAAAGCTGGTACAATCACTCTGGAAATCAGTCTGGAGGTTTCTCAGAAATTGGGACATAATACTACCCGAGGACCTAGCTATAGCACTCCTGTGCATAGACCCAGAAGATGCTCCAACATGTAATAAGGACACATGCTCCACTATGTTCATAGAAGCTTTATTTAAAATAGCCAGAAGCTGGAAACAACCCAGATGTCTCTCAACTGAGGAATGAATACAGAAAATGTGGTTCATTTACACAATGGAATACTACTCAGCTATTAAAAACAATGACTTCATGAAATTCTTAGGCAAATGGATGGAACTAGAAAGTATCATCCTGAGTGAACTAACCCAGTCACAAAAGAACCCATATGGTATGCACTTACTGATAAGTGAATATTAACCCAAAAGCTCAGAATACCCAAGATACATCTCACAGACCATATGAAGCTCAAGAAGAAGGAAGACCAAAGTGTGGATGCTTCTGTCCTTCTTAAAAGGGAGAACAAAATACTCATGGAGGAAATACAGAGACAGATGTAGAGCAGAGACTGAATGAAAGGTCATCCAGAGCCAGTACCTCCTGGGGATCCATCCCATAACAGACACCAAACCCAGACACTATTGAAGATGCTGAGAAGTACTTGCTGACAGGAGCCTGGTATAGCTGTCTCCTGAGAGGCTCTGCCAGAGCCTGACAAATACAGAGGCAGATGCTTGCAGCCAAACATTGGACTAAATACAGGATGCCCAATGGAGGAGTTAGAGAAAGGACTGAAGGAGCTGAAGGAGTTTGCAACCCCATAGGAAGAACAACAATATCAACTAACCAGACCTCCCCCCCCTCCCCCCAGAGCGCCCAGGAACTAAACCGTCAACCAATGTGTATACATGGGGGAACCCATAGCTCCAGCAGCATATGTAGCAGAGGATGGCCTTGTCAGATATCAATGGGAGGAGAGGCCCTTGGTCTTGTGAAGACTCGATGCACCATTGTAAAGGAATACCAGGGCAGGGAGGCTGGAGTGGCTGAGTTAGTTGGGGAGCACCCTCATAGAAGCAGGGGGAGGGGATGGGTTAGGGTGTTTCTAGAGGGGAAACCAGGAAAGGAGATAATATTTGAAATGTAAACAAATAAATTATCCAATTTAAAAAAGAGCATTGACCAGCTGGATTACTTTATTCAGATATTATTTTGTCTACTTACATAAAATTGCTTGCTGAATTTTATAAGTTTGTTCCTATATACATACAATCTAAGACATGTTGCAGTTTGATCTGTCCTTGTTAGGCTAAATTGAATTTGTAACACTTTTCTTAATTTGAATTACAAACACTAATTTCAAATTTCCATGGTTACTTTCCCCCTCTTTTTTTTCACATACTGAATTGAAATACCAACTTGTGGATCGTATCATATTCCTCACAGTGGATTTGTTAAAATAGTCAATGTTTTATAGTCCAACAGGATTTCATTAACATTATTATAGTCCATAGCACTATGTTCAATGTGAATTAAATAAAGCAAAACGTGCTGCTTTTGAAAAATACATGATTCAGAAATAAAACAAAAACAAAAACAAAAACAAAACAAAACAAAATGAAAAAGGAAAAGAAAAAGAAAAAGAAAAAGAAAAAGAAAAAGAAAAAGAAAAAGAAAAAGAAAAAGAAATTTCCTAACACTCATGCTCATAGACCAGCCTTATCAAGGAAATTCCTCATTGAGAATGTCTTTCCAGGTGATTTTACAGAGTTTCAAGGTGACAATTTAAACTAACCAATGCAGAAGTCTTCTCTTTCCCTAAGTAGACCCAAACCAAGTCAATATTTAAACAAACAAAAACAGAACAAAGACAGTAGTAACTCACAACAAAAGTCTTGCTATGGTCTGCAGACCCTCAAAGACTCATTCAGGTTCTTATTTTATATACTTGGACTGTAGCCCATCACAGGCAGCTTAGACTTTCATACAAGACTTTCTTGTAGTATATATACCTTCTATAATTTTTTTTTTAGGTTAAAACATATATGAGTTCTTTGTAAAGTTTGGATAGTAGAGTTTTGGGACTTTTATGGAAGAATAGAAGGAAGGATTGCAGCCAGGAAGTGGTTAGAAACTCCACAGGAAGACCAACAGAGCCAACTAACCTGGAATCTTCATCTTTAAGAGTCTAAACCAATCAACCAAAGAATATACATGAACTGGAAGTACTAGGCCTCACTGCACATATATAGCAGGTGTGTATCTTGGTCTTCATGTGGGCACCAAACAACTAGAGCAGGAACTATCCCAAAAGTTATTTGCTGTACTTGATATGTGTTCTTCTAGTTGTGCTGCCTTTTCTGGTCTCAGTGGAAGAGGAAGCACCTAGTCTTGCAGAAACTAGAAGTGATAGGGTTTGGAGATACTCAGGTGGGCACCACCAACTCAGAGTAGAAGGGAAGGGTGATGAAAGGATTGTGGGAAGGGTGACCAGAATGGGGAAGTGAGCCAGATATAAAGCAAATAACTGAAAAAAAAAAAGTTAATAAAAAAAAAGAAAACTAAACAAAACCCAAATAAACATATACAATTTGAGCAATTTGATTTTGTGATAGTTATTTTGCAGACTTTGTAGTGGCATAGAGACTGTAGGTTCATGCTTCTCTCTGATGGCTATTATTATAAATCATCATGAGTTTATCAAATTTAATCTATGAGGAAACCTTTCAGCTAGCTACTACCAAGTGAAAACTGGGACTTAGCAGTTAAAATACTTGAAGAACATGAGTAACTAACTGTTGTCTTTTGAGTAAACACTTCACACAGCTTCTCCTTCTACAGATGTTCTTATTTTTCATGGAAGCATATCTTATGCATTTTGCTGTTTTTTCAATGTTTGTTAATGCACAATATTAATAAATTATGTAACCTAATATATTTCCGAAAGTAAATTTTGTGAATTTTGAATGAAAGCTATGATTTTAACAAATTATTAAGATATATACAACCAAAGAGTATATGTATAAAAGCATTTGACATGATAATAGCTAATAATGAATAATGTTTCCTATTTATCATAGTTTCCTTCATCTATTGATTCTGTCTTGCCTATGATTTCCCCTTACAATGCTGACCCATATGGAACTTTTGTTCATGAACTAAAGATATAGATAAAAACAACAAATGGTGGCCCATGGAATAATAATCAGATTTTATGTTAGTTTCAAAATGAGAAACTTATTAGAGAGACAAAAGTGATCTCTTATCTCTTTCTAGTAAGGTCCAGAGGACTTTGAAGCTCTATGTAGGTGACAGTAACACATTCTTGCTTGCTAAAGGGTTTGATTCAGAGCATAAGGTTGGTAGGTAGTGGAGTGCCAATGGAGTAACTTGGAGACTGGTGCTAGGTACAGGCTTGCTAGTACTTTCCCGATCTCACCTTTGGAACCTGCCTATCCCCTCCCCTATACCCCTTCCTCTATGGGGGTATTCCTCCACCTACTCACCCACTCTCATCTTCCCTCCTTGGCATTCTCCTATACTGGGACATCTAACATCCTCAGGTCCAAGGGCCTCTCCTCCCCTTGATGGCTAACAAGACTCTCCTTTGCCATATATGTGGCCAGCACAATGGGTCCTTCAATGTGTATTCTTTGGTTGGTGATCCAGTCTCCAGGAGCATCAGGAAGTCAGGTCAGCTGAAAATCTTGCTCCCTTCATAGGGCTGTAAACTCACTAAGCTCTTTCAGTCCCTTCCCCACTCCTTCATTTTGGGAACTCATGCTCAGCCCAATGGTTGCTGTGAAGTGAATCTTGGGTATTTGAAACTTTTGGGCTAATAACCACTTCTCAGTGAGTACATACCATGTTCATTGTTTTGTGACTGAGTTACCTCACTCAGGATGATATTTTCAAGTTCCATCCATTTGCCTGCAAATTTCATGAATTCATTGTTTTTAATAGCTGAGTAGTATTCCATTGTGTAAATGTACCACATTTTCTGTATCCATTCCTCTGTTGAGGGACATCTGAGTTGATTCCAGCTTCTGGCTATTATAAATATGGCTGTTAAGAACATAGTGGAGCATGTGTCTTTATTATGTGTTGGAGCATCTTCTGGGTATATGCCCAGGAGTGGAATAGCTGGGTCCTCAGATAGTATTATGTTCATTTTTCTGAGGGTCCACCAAACTGATTTCCAGAGTGGTTGTACCAGCTTGCAATCCCACCAGCAATGGAGGAGTGTTCCTCTTTCTCCACATACTCGCCAGCATCTGCTGTCACCTGAGTTTTTGGTCTTAGCCATTCTGACTGGTGTGAAGTAGAACCTCAGGGTTGTTTTGATTTGCATTTCCCTGATGACTAAGGATGTTGAACATGTCTTTAGGTGCTTCTCAGACCTACGAGTTTCCTCAGTTGAACATTCTGTTAGCTCTTTTCCCCAGTTTTTGATAGGGTTATTTGGATCTCTGGAGTCTAACTTCTTGAGTTCTTTGTATATATTTGATATTAGCCCTCTATTGGAGGTAGGACGGGTAAAGTTCTTTTCTCAATCTGTTGGTTGCCATTTTGTCCTATTTACAGTGTCTTTTGCCTTACAGAAGCTTTGTAATTTCATGAGGTCCCATTATGTCGATTCTTGATCTTAGAGCATAAGCCATTTGTAGTCTGTTTAGGAAAATTTCCCCTGTGTGCATGTTTTGGAGACTCTTCCCCACTCTCTCTTCTGTTAGATTCAGTGAATCTGGTTTTATGTGGAGATCCTTGATGCACGTGGACTTGAGCTTTGTACAGGGAGAGAGGAACAGACCAATTCTCAATCTTCTACATGTAGACCACCAGTTGAACCAGCACCATTTGTTGAAAATGCTGTCTTTTTCCACTGGATGGTTTTAGCTCCTTTGTCAAAGATCAAGTGAACGTAAGTATGTGGGTTCATTTCTGGGTCTTCAATTCTATTCCATTGATCTACCTGCCTGTCACTGTACCAATACCATGCAGTTTTTATCACTACTGCTCTGTAGTACAGCTTGAGGTCAGGAAGGCTGATTCCCCTTGTTGTTGAGAATAGTTTTTGCTATCCTGGGTTTTTTGTTATTCCATATGAATTTGAAAATTGCTTTCTAAGTCTATGAAGAATTGAGTTGGTATTTTGGTGGGGATTGCACTGAATCTAGATTGCTTTTGGAAGGATGTCCATTTTAACTATATTAATCCTGCCAATCCATGATCATGGGAGATCTATCTTCTGAGGTCTTCTTCAATTTCTATCTTCAGAGACTTGAAGTTTTTGTCATACAGATCACTTGTTAGGTTAGAGTCACAACCAAGATATTTTATATTGTTTGTGACTATTGTGTAGGGTGTCATTTCTTTCTCAGCCTATTTATCCTTCGAGTATAGTAAAGCTACTGATCTGCTTGAATTAATTTTGTATCTGACCACTTTGCTGAAGTTGTTTATCAGCTGTAGCAGTTCTTTGGTGGAGTTTTTCGGGTCACTTAAGTATGCCATCATATCATCTGCAAATAGTGATATTTTGATTTCTTCCTTTCCAATTTGTATCCATTTGACCTCCTTTTGTTGTCTAATTGCTCTAGCTAGAAGTTCAAGTACTATATTGAATAGATAGGGAGTAAGAGGGTATCCTTGCCTAGTCCCTGATTTTAGTGGGATTGCTTCAACTTTCTCTCCATTTAGTTTGATGTTGGCCACTGGTTTGCTGTATATTGCTTTTACTATGTTTAGGTATGCTCCTTGAATTGCTGTTCTTTCCAAGACTTTTATCATGAAGGGATGTTGAATTTTGTCAAATGCTTTTTCGGCATCTCATGAAATGAGCATGTGGTTTTTTACTTTGAGTTTGTTTATGTAATGGATTACATTGATGGATTTCCCGGTATTGAACCACCCCTGCATCCCTGGGATGAAGCCTACTTGATCATGGTGAATTATCATTTTGATGTGGTCTTGGATTTGGTTTGCAAGAATGTTATTGAGTATTTTTTTTCAAACTTTATTTACATTTCAAATGTTTCCCCCTTTCCAGATCTCTCCTTTGGAACCTCCCCATTCCCTCCCCCCTCCCCTGCCACTATGGGGTTATCCCCCCACCCACCCACCCATCCACTCTTGTCTTCCCTCCTTATTTTTGCATTGATATTACTAAGGGAAATTGTTCTGAAGTTTTATTTTATTGTTCGGTCTTTGTGCGTTTTGGTATCAGTGTAACTGAGGTTTTGGTATCAGTGTAATAATTTTGCAACCACCCAAACCGGGACCTGAACCCGTGTTTTTTCTTATCTGTACACAATTTGATCTTCTTTACCCTAAACTCTTAAATATATAATTTTATCATCCATGGTATATAAGTAAAAAATATGGTGCCTATAAAAATTAGCAGTTTTTTCCAGTGCCCATAGCTGGAATGTATATAACAAACATTTTAACTTCTAACTTTTGCACTGCCTATCAAGGTATATGTGACTATGATAATTGATTATCAGAATTATCAGGTCACCCTGGGAATAAACCTCCAGGCAGCCATTGGGAATAATTTTGACTAGATTAGCATCTGCCCATCGATGGGTAATTATCTTGGTTAGGTTTTTTAAAGTGGATGACCCACCCTAAAACTGGCCTATAGCATACCTCTTGCTTGGATCTTGGGCTGAAAAAGAGGAAAGGGAGTTAAGTCTGAGCTTTCTTCAGACTGTACTCCTGGCAGCTTCTGCTACTGTGATTTTTTTCACCATGATGGAGTTTAATCCTGAACTGTAATTTAAAATTAACCCATTTTTTAAGATATTTTTTGTTAAGTATTTTATCATGAGACAAGTAAAGAATACAAGATCATAGTAGCCAGTCTCCAGGTTCCAGATATGATAAGCACTTAAACTGTCTAGCTGCTGGTGTTTTTCTTTCTTGATAAGGAAATGGAATCATATGGAGTTATCGAGAAACCAGTGAAACTTCTTTAATTAACTTTGCACTCTACAGCAGCTTCTCCACTTGGAATCCATTCAAAATTGACATTTGCATTTGTATCTTGAAAGCCTTACTAGGTGACAACTATTGAAACAATACGATTTCAAGAATACACAGTAGAGGCTTCCAACATATATACATCAGAGTACTGCCAGGTCTAGGTTAAGTCAGAGAAGATGCACCGAATCCTCAAGAGACTAGATGCTCCAGGGAGTTTAGAGGTCTAATGGGGTGGCTGGTGTGTGGTGGGGACATCGTCATGGAGATGAGGGCAGGGAGGGGGGTATGGGATATGGAACAGTCAGGGAGTGGACTGGGAGGGAAAAAATCTGGAGTGTAAAATAAATAAATAAATAAATGAAAAAATAATACATAGTAAAAGTGAGAAAAATAAAAATTCTTCATAGGTTCTATGAATTCATATTTATACTTGTATGTGCAAGCAAAGTGAAATGTTAATATATATTTTAGAAAGACAAAATCTCAAGCATATTATGTTAGGGAAAATATCCTAAATAATTTAAGTGATTGATTAGATGCTGATTTCTCCACAATGACTCAGGTAGTTCTCACTGGCAAATGTAACTCAGATATTTTTCTACATTTATAAACTCAAAACAACTAATCATACATACTTAAGGATATTTATGACATATGATAAAATAAATTTAGTTATCAAACAATAAATACCAAAATTCAGTGTATTATTATCACTATACTGAATAGAGAAAGAAAAGAGGAAGGACAAAAATACAAAGGATATGTAGATATAAATTACCAAATATGTGTGTGCTTGCATTTATTTTGGTTAACTCATAAGTTTTGAGTGTCTTAATTTTTGTAATAACAAAAATTAACTCAATGTTAAGTGTGAACAGAAAGAGTACTCTTTAAGCATATAGGTATATAAAAGTGCATTTACAAAGGTTTATGCATGCAACAATGGAATTATATATTATTAGTCTAGTATATCATGACGGTTTACATCCATTGTAAACCACTTACTTAACATATATGGCCAAAATGGTCTAGCCAAATGTGGGTGGATAACCTTACAAAGAATTTCTTCCCCTATGCATCCTGACAGTTGGACATAAGCTTTTGAACATGACTAACCAAGAATCTAGAAGAATATATATTTCATCTATTTATCTCTGGAGGCTCGGATAATGTTAATACTAAAATAGCACTGGATGTTTAACACATGAAAGAATGACGGCTATTTTGCTTGGTTGTCAGAGTGTTTATTTTTTCTGTCTTGATTCTCTGAGTATATCATTATAGCATAGTTTCAATAAAAGAATATTATCATGGCTTGCTCATTTGGTCTGAAAATCAAAGTATAAATGTTCCTGCACTCCTAAAGTCATGTAGAATATAAGCATTCTTACTCTTTCATAGAAAAAGAAACAGCTTTGTAGCTCAGTATGCAAAAACAATGACTTAGAACATTAGCCTCATAGTTGACTCAGCCAATCTGGCAAAATCAGCACAGTGAGAATGAGGAGTTATTCTTCTCATTCTATTTGTCAGAGCTTTCTCACGAACACCTCAGACCTCAGTGTACACTTATCATGAGTATTATTTATACTCCAGGTTAGTGTCAAAACAACTGAGAGAACATGGTGCAAGGCAATAGCTTCATGCAAACATTGCTTAGAATATATTAGCTGTAGGTGCTTATCATTCAAATATGACATCATAATTATCTAAAGAAAGAGGCATGTGTACTTATATCATTAAGAGCTCACGATTATGAGGGTTTATAAATAAAAATTTTACTTCTGATAAAGTTGGTTAGATTTCAACAACAATTTACTCTTCCAGAACTTAGTGTCAACTCTATTTTGTACACTTTCTACAATAAATTACAATTTTGTTCCACCATAAGATTTTGCTTCCCTCTGGTAATCAGAACAATGGTAACTGCTGGAAAATTTATCAAGGCTGCCTTCAGGCACACAGGAAAGCCTTGGTTTTCTGTAATCATCATTTATTAATTCCTTAACTTCAAATATCATCAGATTATCAACATCTTAATAAATACTTTGAAAATTTGGCCAGGCAGAACTTCACATAAAGTGAATGCCACTGGCATTTCCAATTCAGTTTCTTTCCAATTCTTGATTTTCTTCTTTATATTCAAAACTTTTTCCACCTGTTCCTGGAACCTGATATTTGCCAGCTAATCATACTTTCCATTTCTGCTGAGGTTTTATAGGTGGTAAGTCTCCAGATTCTCTACCACCCCAGTTAACACATTTTGATGGAACTGTTTTAATCTCCCAACACACACACACACACACACAAATTAAGGAGAGCGCTTTAGTCTTGGATAGGGTTTTATTGCTGTGAAAAGATAACATGACTGTGGCAACTCTTATAAGAGAAAACATTTAATTAAAGCTGGTTACTGTTCAAAAGTGTAGTCTATTATAATCACGGCAGTAAAGCATGGTGGCATGCAGGCAGATAAGGCGGTGAAGAAGAAGCTGAGAGTTCTACATCTTAATCCACAGGCATCAGGAAACGAATGGAAATACATTTCTTCCAACAAGGCCATACATACTCCAACAAGGCTGTACCTCTTAGTAGTGTCACTCCTTATGGGCCTATTGGGGTTATTTTAATTCAAACTACCACATTCCATAATTCCTGGTCCCAATAGGCTGATAGCTATACCATAATGCAAAATACATTTAGTCCAACTTCAAATGTCCCCATAGGCTAACAGTTTTGACCCTGTGAAAATCCAAAGTTTCTTATGAGACTCATAGCTATCTCTTAATTGCAATCCCCTATAAAATTAGAATCATAAAGCATATCACATACCTCCAATATATAATGGTACAGGATATACATTACCATTCAAAAAAGGAACATAATGAGAATATAGTGGATCAAAGTGAGATAGAAAATCAGTTGGGCAAACTCCCAACTCTGCATCTCCATGACTGATATCAAAGTGATCTTCCGATATCCAACCGGGTTCAGCTTTGTTGACTGCAATGTACTTTTTTCCCTTTGGCTATTTCCAGTCCTTGTTAGCATATCTTCTTGGCAGATATCCTATGGTTCTGTCATCTCCAACATTTTGGAGTCATCAAGGCAATTTAGGCTTCACCTTCACAGCTTCACACAATGGCCTCTCTAGGCATCAATGTAGGGACATCCCTGACAGCAGCTTTCCTTATCCACTGAGGGAGACTCTATAACCCCTTTTATCTATCCGTGACTCTAAAGGCAGAACCACATGGCTGAAGCTGCCAAGTTCTGCTGCTTGCTGGAACAAGAACATGTCCCCTTGTTCAATTTTATAGTCTGTTTTATAGCTTTCTGTTGTGGATAGTTTCCTTCACTGTTTGGGTGCTTTGTAGACCAGACTAGCCTCAAAGCCAATGATATACTTGCCTCCGTCTCTTAGGTGCTGGGATTAAAGGTGTGTACCTTCAAACCAGGGCCTAAATTTATATTTAATTTCTTTTGACATGTTGGAAGCTTAGCTGTGTGGCTTCTTGCCTTGAGGTCACCACTCCTTTTATTCCATTTAACATAAACTTTTTTTAGTCTGTTTATCTCATAGAACACAAGATTTCCACTTCCTGTGCCCCTTTTCCCCTTATAGTGTACATCTTGTATTTTTCCTTGCTCAGCTTGCTACTTTTCCTTATAAATCTCTATAAGAATGAACACTAATAACCACACAACAGACTCAACTCTGAGGTTTTTTCTGCCAATATCATTAATATAAAACTCTTTAATTTAGCTTCAGGAAGACTTTTACAACAAATGCAAAAACCCGTCATGTTCTTTGCCAAAATATCACTAGAACATTCTCTAGACCAATACAAATATTCTTCTTCTCTAAAACCACATGAGCTGGGCTCACACAGTTCAAATAACCTTCAGCCTTATTGTCATCCATGTTCTTACTAGTACGGCTCATTGAGCCCTACTTAAAGCTTTATTTCAAACAAACAAACAAACAAACAAAAAAATGGCCAGGCCTATCACAGCAATACCCCAGTCCCTGGTAACAACTTCTATTTTAGCTAGGGTTTCACTGCTATGAAGAGACACTGTGACCAAGGTAACTTTTAGAGAGTTTTAAGCATTCAAGCAGGACATGGTATAAGATCAGTATTAAATGCATTTAAAAATTGTTGTGCTTTTTTCTAGACATGACTATTCATTCATCCCACTTTAGCACTCTCAGTTGCCACTAATCTTTTATCTAGAGTTGAGGCCCATTAGCCTTCCCCTGTCCAGGTTATCATGTTAGTGTTGTACTTGCTTAGGTTATCCATTAACAAATAACCCACTCAAAAATATTAACACATAAATAATATCATATAGAAGGATCAGGTTTTATAGAAGGATCAGGTTATATTTATGTTTTCACATACATACACACACGTATACAATTAAAGAGAAAAGAAATCATGAATTTAAAGAGAGCAAAGACAGGGGTACACATACTAGACTTAGAAGGGGGAAATGATGTAACTATAATCTCAAAAAATTATTTAAAGTTTTAGAAAATTCTTTTGACTGTAAGAGAATTAAGACAATTTTAAATGTATTCTATAATGTAGAATAATGCTACTTTTGTTTCTTTGGAGAGACTATTCTGAAGCTGGATTAGTCAGCCTCTAAATATAACTTGTGGTCTGATGTGGAAGAAATCATAGTAATTAAACATAGCTTTCATGGAAAATGAACAGGCTCTTTAGTGCTGGAGAAAATACAAGAAGTCCTGAAGTAGAATCTGGTCTGTTCTCTCTACTGGGTAATGCTAGTTTTTGAGGCAAGAGAATTTTTAAAAAGTCAGTAGTACCAATACTAATGTTGATGTTTTAAAACTGTAAAGTAAAAGCCATTAGAGAAAGCCATCAGCTGAGTCATTTAATGGAAGAGAAGGAAGCAATTGCCTTGGTCCCATGGTAGCAATATTTCATGTGCAGGAGTGCCAATGAAAGAAGCCTGAAACTTTTGTCTTGTTGTGGTTTAGGCTTCATAATACCATCCTCCATTTCTAGCCTCTTTGGAAATAAAAATGGTTTACCCCAGGGTTCATAGATCTTTTTCTTAGAGTTTAGTTTCAAAATGCTCAGTGATTGCAGGTCAAGCAGTTTGAAACATGCACATTTACGTCAAAGAGCAGCAAGAGTTTGTAGCTCTGCTTAATTCATAAGCAAATTAAGACTTCTTTCCATTAGGTTATTTGGTTCTCCAGATGATTGAAAAATTACAGTGTCTATCAAATTTGTTTTTAGACAGGCATTTGTGGTATTTCAATTATGCTCTTAAATTGATTGTAAGTAAATGCTTTCTTTGGAATTATTGGAAGAGAGTAGATTTGAAACAGAATATCAGGGTAGAATGATTCACTCTCTTGTTCCTTATCATGTCTTACAACATTTGAACAATGAGACAATTTAAAGTCCATTATTTACTCACTGCCTGTTATTAATAATTCTAGAAATCACTTCACCATACATTGCACTTATATTTCATGACATCTTGGCATGCTTATTTTAATTTAATAATATAATCGATGCCAATACTTCAATGTCTGTTAAAGAAGAGATGATGAAGCATTAAAAGATAAAATAAGAAAAGAAGTTAAAAAGGAACCAAAGGTTTACAATAATCAAGGAACATATGGTAATGCAACATCAATGTATGAACACAGGGAATCTCTGACCTATGAATGTAAGAAAGTAACATGCTAAAATACAAAGCAAACCATGGTTTTACATGGTTGCTGCCTATTAGGAGCTGCACTAAGCATATTGTAACAGTTTATTCTGGGATCAGCCTTTGAGAACATATCTAAAAGACATTATTTTACAGCAGGCATGTTTGTCTTCTGCCTCCTAAAATCTTTCCATCACCTTTTCTGGGGTTTCCCTGAGCCTTGGCTTGGGTTCTACATGTATCAGTTGGGGTTGGATGTCTCACGGTCAGCGATTCTCAGCACATCTACAACGGTAAGTCTCTCTATTCATGTATCTTCCATCTCAGGTACAGCAGGCTCTAAGGTAAATCATCACAAAGAAAAATACCAGGTAGCACTAAAATAAATTTGGACATTAGTCATTATTAATTTCCACAGGAGAGCTAATTTTCACATTTAAAATAAATTCACCCTTTCTTACTTTTTAGTTGGTCTTCGTAGCTAGTAATTTTTTTTATGATTTACTGGATCATTACTATCAGTAATCACAAATAATTTGTTAAATATGATATGATATAGTTAACTGTATTCATAAATAATGCTGCAAACCTTATAATACTTATATTCAGTTCATTACTTAATAAACAGATATGCATATCAAATTATTTGATGTTTTCATTTAAAACTATTTTCTGATATAAAATTGCTCATATCATTTGTTACAACCTTGTTTTGAAATGTAAACATATTGGATAATATGTTTCAATCTGAGTACTCCTATTTCCTAAAAATTGTACTCTTTGGTTATATTATTTCATTCAGATTCCTTTTTTATATAGATTAAGGTAATATAAAGACTATCACCATTTACACACTATTTACAGTTTCCGTATTATGCAGCAGCATTCCCAACTTCTTGCTACTAACTACAACTTAGACATAGTAATCAACTTCCTCCAGCACACTCTTTCTTCCACGTTTCCCTGGTTACCACCATTTTATCCTTATCACTTGAGACTCCTCATGTGATCCCAATGATGTGGTTCTAATCTGTTTCAGGATTTTTCACAAATCATGCCTTCTCTCTACCCATGTTGCCATCAATAACAGAATTTCATTGTTTTGTTAGTTCTGAATAATATTTCATGAAATATATAGATCATATTTTATTTAGTCAAGATTTTATATGTATCATAATTCAAATGTAATATGTATATACATAAATATTTAAACTGACACATACATATAAAAGCTCATAGACACATGAGCTTCAAAGTCATAATTAAATTAAATTCCACTATTTCAGCTAAGTCTTATTAAAGAACCTGATAAATGACACCTGTAATGACGATCAATTAAAACCAGGATTAAATAACTGCTCCTAAGAGCAAAGACCCAAGCAAATAAATATTCCTTTAGCTTGTAATTTCGTATGATAGTTAAAACTGGAGAATTGACTACATTTCCTGCATGCATTAACATTTGAAGTACGATAGGAATTTGCAAAGAAAATGGCATTGGTCCTTTAATTACCTTACTTATTCTAAAATATGCTTATGTTTCATTTCATAATTGATTTATACTGACCATTTGAATAACTACATTATGTCCATGGGGGGGGGGGTACTACAGATCATGTAAGGAACTTGAGAGAGTTCCAGAGCTAGAACAGAAAATGCTTTTTTTTCTGATTAAGGATATAGCACAGTCAGTCTCTGAGGAATCTATGAAGCCAGGGACTATTGTCCATGCCCTCAGTGATGCTTATCACACTATTTATGAGGCTCAAAAATACTATTTAAGCTCAGTCTATGGGCCTAGAATTATATTAAGGTTTAATACATTGTATAGGACATTCAAGGAGCTTATGTTCCAGTTCTGCTGTATAAATTAAGCTAAGGAAAGCACTAATTTTGCCCTCTGTCTTCTTGTTTGGAAGAATGTTTTTTTTGTTTTTTTTTTGTTTTGTTTTTTTGTTTTTGTTCAATTTTATGTTCCTATTCTGAGTGCCTTAGCTTCTTTGCACTGTTCTAGGCATAGCACCTGAGTTTTGTAAATATGGAAAAGGTCTATATTATTAGAATTTCCTGTATCCATTCATAAATAAAACAGGTGATATCTGGAAGGAGAAAGACAGGGCATCAAGTGGAAGGATGGCATGGCTATCCCACAGTCAAAAACTCTGACCCAGAATTGTTCCTGTCTAAAAGAACTGTAGAGACAAAAGTGGTGAAGAGACTGAGGGAAAGGTGATTCAGTAACCAGCCCAAATTGTGATTTATCGCAAAGGGGGCATCCACAGCCTGACACTGTTAATGATGTTATGGTGTTCCTACATATAGCAGCCTTGCATTGTTGCCATCAGAGAGGCCCAACAAGCAGCTGACTGAGATAGACATAGATATTTACACCCAACCAATGAACTGAAGTCAGAGATCCCTGTGGTTGAATTAGGGAAAGTTTGGAAGAAGTTGAGGAGGAGGGCAACCCCATAAGAAGACCAGCAGTCTTCTTGGACTACCTGGACCCCTGAGATCTCTCAGACACTGATCCACCAATCAAGCAGCGTACACTAGCTGATAAGAAGCCCCCTGACCCATATACAGCAGATGACTGCCTGGTCTGGCTTCAATGAGAGAATACATACCTAATCATGCAGAAACTTAAAACCCCAGAGAGTGAGGAGGCCTGGCGGGGTGAGATGAGGAGTTAAGGACATCCTCTTGGTGACTAGGGAGGAGGAATGAGGGAATGGGATGATGAACTGTCAGAGGGTGGACTGGAATGCGGATAATGACTGGACTGCAAATGTATATCTATGACATCATCATACATATATGTTGAAAAAATGATGCTGTAGATAGATCAGTGTGTTGAATTTGGCTCATGGTTTTGAAGGTGATATCTATGTCCAGTTGGCCTTTATGGTTCTGGGTTTATAGTGAAGTAACATAGTATGTTGGAATTTCAAAACTGCTTTTTTTTTTTTTTTTGGTTTTTTTGAGGCAGGGTTTCTCTGTGTAGTCCTGGCTGTCCTGGAACTCACTCTGTAGACCAGACTGGCCTTGAACTCAGAAATCCACCTGCCTCTGCCTCCCACGTGCTTGGATTAAAGGCATGCGCCACCACTGACTGGCCTTTTTTTTTTTCAAATTAAAAAAAGAAACATGCCCCTCAAGTTAGACAAGTAATTGGTTGGTCACTCCCATAAGGTCTGAGCCACCACTGCCCCAGTGCATCTTGCAGGCAGGACAGGTTGTAGATTTTGTGTCTGGGTTGGTGTTCTAGTCCCATCACTGGGAGCTTAACTTGGTTATAAAAGATGGCCAGTTCAGATTCCATACCCTCTATTACTAGCAGTCCTAGCTAAGGTCACCCTCATAGGTTCCAGGAAGTTTCCCCACTCTAAATGCTTACCTATTTCAGTCATCTCTCTCATTACTCTCTGCCTCCATCTCTTCTTCCCCAACCTTAACCCCCTTCTTTCATTCTACCTGCCCTGAGAACTCAATCTAAATCTATTTTTTCTTCCCAGAGATATCTATGCTTCCTATCCCCCAGACCTTTCCTCTTTAACTTTTCTGGGTCTGTGGGTGGAATTGTGAATATCCTTCACTTAATAGCTAATATCCACTTATAATTGAGTACATATCATGTTTGTCTTTATGTGTCTTGATTACGCTGCTCAGGATGGTATTTTTTCCTAGTGCCATCCATTTGCCTGCAAATTTCATGATGTCATTTTTTCTAACACCTATGTAATAATCTATTATGTAAATGTATCACATGTTCTTCCCCCATTTTTCAGTTGAGGGATATCTAGATTGTTTCCAGTTTCTGGGTATTATGAATACAGCTATCAACATAGTTTAACAAATGTCCTGGCGGCAGGATAGGGCCTCTTTAGGGTATATGGCCAAAAGTGATATCTCTGGGTCCTGACATATTTTCTGAGGAACCACCACACTGATTTTCACCGGGGCTGTACACTTTGCAATCCCACCAGCAATGGCAAAGTCTTTGCCTTGCTCCACATCCTCACCAACATGTGCTCTCATTTGTGCTCTTTATCTTTACCATTCTGAAAGTTATAGTTATAATATGGGATCTTCATGTTGATTTGATTTGAATTTCCATGATTGTTAATGATGTTAAACATGTAACTGTTTCTCAGCCATTTGAGATCCCTCTAATGACACTTGTCTGTTTAGATCTGTACCCAACTTTTAATTTGAGTCTAACATTCTTCTTAAAATGTATACACTCAAATAATAGTGGTATGTATTTTACAGTTGGCTCATAAATCCTCATTATATGTATATATCTAAATATATGTACCTATATCTAATCTATATCATATATACATATAATTATTATAAATATAACAAGTACATTATACATATGTTCTACATGTTACTTTAGTAGTTAGGTCTTTTAAATTCTTGCTCTTTATCTTTGAATTGCACTGTCATTCTTTCAAGTGATCTTACACTACCCTGCAATGTTTGAGTTCTCCTGTGGCTTTCAAATCATGCTTAATACAAATGGAGGTTCCTGAATTTCACTTGTATGCTCTCAAATGCTCTCTTTTCCAAGCTCCCTCCTATGAAACAAACATATAAAATTATATCTACTTGGCTTCAGACATAGAGCTCTGCTTGCTCTGATTTGACCAGTTACTATTATATGGTCACATTGAGTTTCCAGGATGTGTAGCTTTCTGTACAGAACAAAGTCATTCATAATTGAACAAAGAGCATCATCTCTGATTGAATCCAAACCTGGCAGTCCTCTGCTGTATATGTGTTGGTAGCCTCATATCAGCTGGTGTATGCTGCCTGGTCCAGTGTTAATTGAGACTGCTGGTCCTCCTACAGGGTCACCCTCCTCCTCAGCTTCTTTCAGCCATTCCCTAATTCAACCACAGTGTAGTCCACTGGTGGGGTGCAAATATCTGCATCTGACACTTTCAGCTGCTTGTTGGGTTTTCTAAAGTGCAGTCATGATAGGTCCCTTTTTGTGAGCCCTCCATAGCTTCAGTAATTTTGTCAGGCCTTGGGATATTCTCTTGAGCTGGATCCCACTTTGGGCTTGTCACTGGACCTTCTTTTCCTCAAGTTCTTCTCCATTTCTATCTCTGTTCTTCTTTCAGACGGGAACAATTTTGGGTCAGAATTTTGACTTTGGGATGGCAACCACTCCCTCATTAGAGGTCCTGTCTTCCTTCTGGAGAACTGGGAAGTGAGAGACTCTCAGAATTCAAAGGGAGGGACCATAGATAAAATGTCCAACAGTAGAGAGAGGGAACTTACAATAGTCTTAGTTAGGGCTTCTATTGTTATGAAGAGACATGACTATGACAACTTTTCTAATGGAAAACAATTAATTTGGGTCTAGCTTGCAGTTTCAGAATTTCAGTCCATTGTTATCACAGGAAACATGGCAGACATGGTGTCGGAGAAGGCACTGAGAGTTCTACATATTGGTCCACAGGCAGGAGAATGAGACCATTCAACACTGGGCATAGCTTGAGCATACTGAGATTTCAAAGTCCACCCCCACGGTAACTCACTTTCTCCAACAAGGCCACATCTCCTAATAGTATCATTCAGACATATGAGTCTGTGGGGTCACATATTCAAATCACCACAACAATATAGACATCTATGAAAAATCAGAAAATATAACTTACTAATGTTCATGTAATACAAACCACAAGTTGAAGAATTCATGGAAGTCTCTGATAACAAAATCAAATCTTCAACAAGTTATAGAAAGTACAAATAATACAATAGAAATCTCTAAGATTGAAGTCTCTAATTAAAGGAAAGAGGACCAAATAATTACCCCAAAAGTGGTTACTTGTGTAATATGCTTATAATGAAGTATTAAAAATAAAAAATAATAGATTCATCTAATGACAAAAATACAACCACACAATCTTTAAGAAAAACTCCAGTATATAATATTGTCAATGTAAAAAACACAACTTTTACCTCAAAAGGAATATGAGATAGTGAATTTTGGATACAAATAATGTGTTGACAATATATACTAGAGTCTTTTTTATGTTGTAACTCAGATGATTTATAGAAGTCAAAGAAGAAAATTTTTCTAACCTAAGGAGAGAGTACAAGGTACAAAACACATAAAAATCAGTAAATAGACAGGACCGTGAAAGTAAGTTCTCCACCTTCTAAGTGCTTAAAATTTTGTTTGTGTTTTTCTCAACTTGTCATGTGATAGAACAGCTACCTGAGGCTTAGAGACAAGTAATTGGATGATTATCTGTCTTTTTAAAAATTACTTTATTTACATTCCAAATGTTTTCCCCTTTGGAAACCCCCTATCACATCCCCCTCCCCCTCCCTCTATGAGGGGGCTCCCACACCCACCTACCCATTCCCATCTTCCCTTCTTAGCATTCTCTTACACTGGGGCATCTAACACTCTCAGGTCCAAGGGCCTCTCCTCCCAGTATGTCCAATCAGGCCCTCCTTTGCCCTCCATGTGTATTCTTTGGTTGGTGGTACAGTCTCCAGGATCTCTGGGTGGTCTGGCTAGTTGACACAATTGCTCCCTCCATGGGACTCACTCAGTTCCTTCAGTTCCTTCTCCAACTCCTCCACCCAGGACCCCACACTCAGTCCAAGGTTGGCTATGAGCATCCGCCTCTGTATTTGTCAGGTTCTGCCTGAGCCTCTCTGGAAACAGCTTGTCATGCTTCCATCAGCAAGCACTTCCAAGCATCCACAAGAAAGTCCTGATTTGGTGGCTGTATGTGGGATGTATCCCTAGGTGGGGCAGTCTCTGGATGGCCTTTCCTTGAGTCTCTGCTCCACACTTTGTCTCTATATTTCCCCATGAGTATTTTGTTCACCCTTCTAAGAAACACTGAAGCATCCACATTTAGTCTTCCTTCTTCTTAGGCTTCATTTGGTCTGTGAATTGAATTTTGGGTATTCTGAATTTTTGGCTAATAACCACTTATCACTGAGTACACACCTCGTTCATTCTTTTGTGACTGCGTTACCTCGCTCAGGATGATCTTTTCAAGTTCCATCCATTCGCCTGCGAATTTCATGAAGCCATTGTTCTTTTTTATTTTTTTCCCCACAACCCAAAGTCTTTATTGTGGTCTAGAAGCCTTTATGTAATTTGACTTCTTATTATGTCTGTGAAATCACCTCTTTCTTTACTTTTTTTTTTTGTTTGATACTTTATTTACATTTCAAATGTTTCTCCCTTTCCAGATCTCCCCTTTGGAACCTCCCTATTCCCTCTTTCTTCCCCCTGCCTCTATGGGGGTATTCTCCCACCCACTCACCCACCCACTCTCGTCATCTCTCCATGGCATTCTCCTGTACTGGGGCATTAACATCCTCAGGCCCAAAGGCCTCTCTTCCCCCTGATGGCTAAAAGACCCTCCTCTGCCACATATGTGGTCAGCACCATGGGTCCTTCCATGTGTATTCTGTGGTTGGTGATCCAGTCTCCTGGAGCATCAGGAGGTCAGGACAGTGGACACTCTTGCTCCCTCCATGGGGGCAGCCCCATGGAGGAGTCATTGTTCTTAATAGCTGTGTAGTATTCCATTATGTAGATGTACCACATTTTCTGTATCCATTCTTCTGTTGAGGGACATCTGGGTTGTTTCAAACTTCTGGCTATTATAAATATGGCTGCCATGAACATAGTAGAACATGTGCCCTTATTACATGTTGGAGCGTTTTATGGGTATATGCCCAGGAGTTGTGTAACTGGGTCCTCTGGTAGTACTTGGCTTAATTTTCTGAAACTCTGCCAAACTGATTTCCAGAGTGGTTGTATCAACTTGCAATCCCACCAGCAATGGAGGAGTGATCTTCTATCTCCACATCCTGCCAACATCTGCTGTCACCCTAGTTTTTGATCTTAGCCATTCTGACAGTTATGAGGTGGAATCTTAGAGTTGTTTTGATTAGCATTTCCCTGATGGCTAAGGATGTTGACCATTTCTTTAGGTGTTTCTCAGCCATTTGAGTTTCCTCATTTCAGAATTCTGTTTAGCTCTGTTCCCCATTTTTTGATAGGGTTATTTGGATCTCTGGAATCTAGCTTCTTGAGTTCTTTGTATATAATGGATATTAGCCCTCTATCAGACGTAGGATTGGTAAAGATCTTTTCCCAATTGGTAGGTTGCCATTTTGTCCTACTTACATTGTCCTTTGCCTTACAGAAGCTTTGTAATTTCATAAGGTCCCATTTGTCGATTCTTGATCTTAGAGCACAAGCCATTGGTGTTCTATTCAGGAACTTTTCCCTTGTCCTATGTATTCGAGACTTTTCCCCACTTTCTCTTCTATTAGATTCAGTGTATCTGGTTTTATGTAGAGGTCCTTGATCCACTTGGACTTGAGCTTTGAACAGGGATATAGGAATGGTTCAATTTGCATTCTTGTACATGTAGATCGTCAGTTGAACCAGCACCATTTGTTGAAAATGCTGTCTCTTTTCCACTGGATGGTTTTAGCTCCTTTGTCAAAGATCAAGTGACAGTAGGTGTGTGTGTTCATTTCTGGGTCTTCAACTTTATTCCTTTGACCTACCTGCCTGCCACTGTACCAATACCATGCAGTTTTTATCACTATTGCTCTGTAGTATAGCTTTGGGTCAAGGGTACTGGTTCCCCCAGAAGGTCTTTAATTACTTTTCATTATAAATACACATAAATTTATTATGGATACATAATTAAAATTTGTCATTTGAGTCATTTTGTCAATTTGTCATATAGGAAATAACAATGTGTTCATATGTGTATCAGCTGTATAATATCTGGAAGACATTATTACCTTGATGTACTTAGTTTCCACTGAATTGTGCTATATTTCTGTCTCCTCTTCAACAAAGTTCTTTGCGCCTTGAAGGGAGAGATTTGTAGGCATACAATTTAGTATTCAGTGTATCATGATCTTTCAATCTCAGTATAGTGTATATTTGTAGGTCTATATTTGATTCCATCTACTGCAGGTAAAATCTTCTCAGAGGATGGCTGAGCAAAGACAATAATTTAAAATTAGCTTTCTCCAGTGCTATCTCAGCACTGAGTATACAAACCATATTTAAGGGCAGGCCTCATGACCAGCAGTAGATGGCTAAGTCAAAATAAACTCAATGGTACTTTTTGAGATATTTTGTCTCATAAAAGTTTGTCTGGGAATTTTTCTTGGTGCTGTGAAGAAAGATCAACACACATGCCAAGCCAGGCCCTTTATAATGCCATCAGATTTTTCAAGCATAAGAAGAAAGGGATTAAAACAGTATATGATACCATAGCTACCTAGTTCAGACCACTAGATACAAAAATCTGACTGTAATAATCAAAGGATGATATACTTGATATATTCTCAAATCTTAAATATTAATATACACTAATAAACACTATTCTGAGGTAATGTGTGTTAATTATAATGATACACATTAGAATTTTATTCATAAATAGAAAATATGATAATTTGAATAAATTGATTTTCTTTAGAAAGAATACTAGTACTGAAAGAATAAAAGAAATACTGGAAATAACTATAACATAAATCCATGTCTAGCAATTTTTAAAGGGGATGTACATATTTTCAAATATGTAAAGAACACATGTTCATGGCTCAAACTAAATAAATAAAAAAAACATTTTTGACATATCCAATTGATATTTATCCCTAATCTCAAAAAGATAACAAAATAATACCACAACTTCCATAACACATGTTGCTGTATTTCCAAATAGAATATCTCTGATCATATAATATTTCATTAACAAATGATATTAATAAGTGTGTTTCTTTTCATCATAATGAACTTTTTTTTTTTTTGATTTTTTGAGACAGGATTTCTCTGTGTAGCCCTGGCTGTCCTGGAACTCACTCTGTAGACCAGGCTGTCCTCGAACTCAGAAATCTGCCTGCCTCTGACTCCCGAGTGCTGGGATTAAAGGCGTACGCCACCACTGCCCGGCCATAATGAACGTTTTATGTTTATGTTTTATATATATACATCTATACATCTATATTTATATATACATATATATTTATGTGTATATTTTGTAATGAGTTATTTTTCCTTGCCAAATTAATTCTACCAGGAAAAACACTGTTTATTTTAATTATATCAATATCTATATATCTATATTTCTCTATTTACCTATATATTTAATTCAAAGACTTTAGTATATAAAGTAGTATAGTTATATTTTATATAATTGTGTATTATACTATATATTTATATATAGTATATATATATATATAATTATGCACAGCAGAATAAATATATTATATATAACATATTATTATACATTTATGCTACTGTAAATGCTATTTTATTTGAACCAATTAATTACATTATCATGTGGCTGAAAGTATGTTTAATCAAGAAATTTGTTAATAAAGTTTACTATGATAAATCAGAGGAAAATACATGTAGTTGTCTCAATATGTGCTAAAAGGGCATTTTCAAATTTAATTTGGAGGCTATAGAGATGATTTCAAATAAACCATTCTTATATAGGGCCTAAGTTTGGTTCCTGGAATTCATGTCTGTAAGTCACAATTGCCTGTAGTTCCAGTTTTGGGTGGTATGACTCCTCTTCTAACCTTTTCAGGTATCTGCATGCACGTGGACATATCCACACATTGACACATACAAATATACACAATGAAAATAAAAAAAATCTTCAAAATTGATATTTATTCCCCAAAAATAACTCAGAGTATAACCAAGAAGAAAGTATATTATAAAATAAAACATTAACCTTTACTATTAATCCGTACTGTTTGTAATCTCACCATAATTATTTCTAACTCACTTTTAATTTATGAAGATAATTTTCAAATGTGCAATCACAGTACCAAATTCTTAGAGCAATTCTGCAGTTGATTCTTTTCAGCTACTTTTCTTATTCTTTGCCTTGATGCACTTTTAGCTTTAATATAGTTCCCTTAGAAAGTTAAAGAGCTTTCTCCAAACTACATCTTGAAACCATAAGCAACATGTTCTTTGGCTCAATGTCTATTACTTCCTGTTTCATACATATATTTTAGAAACCACAGATTAGAGGCATGGTGCCCTTATTGAAGAATAACAGTTGGTGTAAATCTACAGATATTAGTCATTAATGCCATTTGTGGCTATGTCTTTAGAACGTGAGCCAAACTCACATTTATTCTAGAAACATCACAGATCAGGCTGGGATTAAAAATCCCAGAATTAAAAATCTTGCTTATCCTATTCAGCTTGTCCTAGTTCTTCATTTTCTACATAATTCAGAATATTATTAATATTGGCCTAGAATGGTTGCTGAAACATTGACTCAGTTGAATATATTTCAAAAAACAAATGTGTAAATTACCTTCATTATTCTTTAGGAAATTGTGAGTTTAATATGGCAAGTTCAGCAGTTATGAACTGGGAAGTAAGAAAACATAGTTTTTGAAATCTGACATTACTGCCCCATTATTCCTATATTCTTTTCATTTTATAATACCGTGGGTATGGAAGGGATTTGTGAATGATAGGTAAATATGCAACTAAATAGCTACATCATGCAAGTCTGCTGTTTTATCTTCTCTGAGTTTGGATTTTCAGGCTTTCTATACTGATAAACTCTAAATATATGTGCAATAAAACCCCATGTGTCATATACAATGTGATCTAATTAATTAACGAATTAATTAGTTTTAATATCTATATCCCCAAAATAAGGTTTCATGTTAGTATGTAACTACACTACTATAAGTTCTGTTAGTTAAACCATGTGGTGACCTGAAAACACACAGACAACTCACCCAGATGTGGAAGAAACACTGACTGACAGGCCACTGTTGACAGTCTACAACACGCCATGGTCTCTTTCCCCACTCTCCTGCAGCCAAAGTACTAATCATGGCTAAGTACCAAGTCAGGTCCCTAGAATCACTCCGCAGCCCCGCCCTCCAGTAGGAATTGTCACGGCTTCCCATCAATTTGACAGTAGTAGTACCTTTCACTTCAACTGTTTTCATTTAACTCAGCCCAGAGGCTAAGAAGTATCTATACAATTGTCTTAATTTCTTTATATTCTAAAGAGATGAGAATCCTGGGTAAACCCTTCCTTTACCATTTCCTTTTCCTATTTAATTTCTTATAGCTAGTGTCTTGGTAAATAACACTTTTAATCTCAAAAGTTATACTAATAAAATACCTTGTGTTGTCTATTTCCAAATATGTACTTATGCAAAGAAGAAAGATAAAATGCTTGCATGCACATTTGGTACATCTACTTTAGTTCAAATGCCCTTGAAAGAAACAGTGAATAAATTCCTAATGTATTAGTGATACTTTGATTTTATTGTTGGCTTTCATAATTTAAAAAATAACTTTTTTAGAACAAATCACTAATTTAATTCTAGCAGTATTTTGAAACAAGTGAGAGGTTTTAAGGTGGTCATTTGAAGAATGGAAAATGGACAAGTTCAGTAACTTCTCAAGGTCATAGCTAAAAAACAACAGAGTCCAGGTAAATTCAATCTATAGTAACTGCTTGGCTAGGCTAATTTAAGAGTCTGATTATTATATATGTCTTTGGTTTCTGAAATAAGTTACAGAATTTGCATAATTATGCTTAGAAAACTGGATTTTTCCTTCCATCAATTTATAGAACTTGAAAAAACATTAAATATGTTAGAAGAGCCTAAGTTTTAGAACTCTAAATTTCTTGGCTTTTATCCATTTTTATAATGTCATTCTGTCTATTTAAACAGAGAGGTTGTGTTTTTGAAATCTGTGTTATGGCAATCCCATTCGTAAAATAGCCTATGCAAAACTGAGGTGAATTTAGACAGACATTTTTGCAGCTAAAGCCTTGTAAGTAGTGAAAATGCCACCAGGAAGCATCCACTCAGCTGATATGTAATGCATTAAAGAATGATGTGTATATGTGTGTGTGTGTGTGTGTGTGTGTGTGTGTGTGTGGTGCGTGTGCACGCGTGCATGCGTGTGAGTGTGTATGTGTGTGTGTGCGTGTGTGTGTGTCTGTGTGTGTGTGTGTGTTTCTTGCATGTGGTCTGGGAAATGCCACTGAGGACTTCGTCATGTACTTGCTATTATTTTTCTTCTTGTCATTCATTAAGAATATTGCAGTGCTATTTTTTATGAAACTATATTAAATTATGTGTATATTTTGCAGTATTCTTCATAGCTCTCCCTCCATTTATTTATTTACTTACTTATTTATTTATTATTTAAAAAATAGAGATCAGTTCATTCCTAGCTTATTTTCATATGTGAATGGAAATAGTTCCTTACTACTAAATCTTATCACTGGGATTGGATGAGAGTCAAACATGGTGTTTTTACCACTCATTAAGTATTCTTTCAAATCTCTAAGTTTCTATGGCATTCATAAGCTTATTTTTGAAGTAATGATCTTACAACTGTTGCTGTTGTATTAATTAAGAAGTATTTTATAATTATTGGCCTAGTTTATATTTTTTGTCTCTATTATAATATTGTTTTTAAAAAAGGAAAAGAGGAAAAAGAAAGAAAATACGTAATAAAAGAAATTAAGAGAGAGAGGAAGAGGATAGCGAGAGTGAGAAGGAATGTTGTGGTGTCACCTAGGCCTGTAATCTTAGCATTCAGGAGCAAACATATGAGAAATACAAAGGTCACCCTCATCTGCTCAGTGTTAGAGTATCTAGCTTGAGCTCTAGGAGACCTTGTTTCAAAATTAAACATAGCAAAACAAAATAGACTAGGAAAAATATTCTTAGTACTTTAAGGTGTCAATGATGTAGGAACTCACAATTCTTTTACATCATCACTCCTATTTCAAGTGGTCCCTAGTATCTTTTTGTGACTGCATGAAATTAATCGTTGGACTCAAATATATAAAATTTAGACACTGAAGTTGAATTCTATGCCTCACAATTTCTGCTTGTATCCTTATCTATTGCTTTTAAAGCATTCATGACATGTCATATGATCTTTGTTAGCATCCATGTACCTAATGTCAAGATTTTGATTCAAGTTAACTTTATTGACAAAATACAAATACAGACTTTAATATTACCTTGTTTTGAGGATTACATATAAGATAGTTATACTGATGTGGCTTTTTAACATTTTATGTCTGTTTTTTGTTGTTGTTGTTTTTGTTTTTTTGGTTTTGTTTTGTTTTGTTTTGTTTTTTCGAGACAGGGTTTCTCTGTGTAGCCCTGGCTGTCCTGGAACTATTTACTATGATAAATTTAGTAGCTCTTGTTGTACTTAAGATATTTTAATCATAGATATTTTTGCCTTACTTTCTGCTTTCTATTTCATTGGTACTTTCTTCTTTACTATCCTTGTTTGTTTACATTTAAAGAACTTTTGCTTGTTTGCTTTTGCTTTCAGACAGCTCCCTACTCTACCACTCAGGGTAGTCTAAGATTGATAGAATCCCCTTACTTCTTTTTTTTTTTTTCTTTTGAAAAAAAGCAAGCATCTTCAATAAATGCTGCTGGTCTAACTGGCAGTCTATATGTAGAAAAATGAAAATAGATCCATATATGTCACTTTGCACAAACCTCAAGTCCAAGCTGATCAAGGACCTCAACATAAAACCATATTCACTGAATCTAATAGAAGAGAAAATGGGAAAGAGCCTTGAACTTATTGTCACAGGGGAAAATTTCCTAAATAGAACTCTAATGGCTCATGCTCTAAGATCAAGAATTGATAAATGAGTCCACATGAAACTGGAAAGCTTCTTTAAGACAAAGGACAAAGTCAATAGGACAAATTGGTAACCTACAGATTGGAAAAATATCCTCACTAACCCCACATCTGATAGAGGGCTAATATCCAAAATATATAAAGAACTCAAGAAGCTAACCACCATAAAATCAAACAAACAATCAAAAATTTGGGTACAGAACTAAAAAAGAATTTACAATAGAGGAATCTTGAATGGCTGAGGAGCATTTAAAGAAATGTTCAAAGTCAGGGAAATACAAATCAAAACAATCCTGAGATTCGACCTTACACCAATCAGATAGATATTGTTTAAATCTGGTTTTGTTATGGAATATTTTGGTTCGTCCATCTCTGATGATTGAGAGTTTTACTGGGTATAGTAGCCTGGGTTGGCATTTGTGTTCTCTTAGGCTCTGCATGACATCTATCCAAGACGTTCTGGCTTTTAGAGTCTTTGTTGACAAGTCTGGTGTAAATCTGATAGGTCTGCCTTCATATGATTTTTTGTTTGTTTTTCTTTCTTTCTTTTTATTTATTTATTTATTTTTCCTTTTTTTCATACTTTATTTACATTTTAAATGTTTCCCCCTTTCCTGATCTCCCCTTTGCAACCTCCCTATTCTCTCTCCCCTCCCCCTGCCACTATGGGGGTATTCCCCCACCCACCCACCCATCCACTCTTCATATGTTAATTGGCCTTTTCCCCTGCTTTTAGTATATTTTCTTTATTCTGTGTACTTCATATTTTGATTATTATGAGATGAGAGCAATTTCTTTTCTAGCCCAATCTCTTCGGTATTCTGTGGGCTTCTTATACGCTTATAGCCATGTCTTTCTTTAGTTAGGAAAGTTTCTTTCATATATATATATATATATATATATATATATATATATATATATATATATATATATATATATATGATATCTTGTCCTTTGTGCTGAGAATCTTCAATTTCTTCTACTCCTATCATTCTTAGGTTTGGTGTTTTCTTTGTGTCCTGAGTTTCATGGATGTTTTGAATTAGGAGCATTTATAGTTTATATTTTCTTTGTATTTGTGTCAATATTTTCTACGGTAACTTCTAAGCCTGAGATTCTCTCTTCTATCTTTTGTATTTTGTTGTTGATGCTTGGATCTGTAGTTTCTGATCTCTTTCCTAGGTTTTCCATTTCCAGGTTTGCTTCCACTTGTTATTTCTTTATTGTTTCTACTTCCATTTTTAGGTCTTGGACAGCTTTGTTCAATTCCTTCACTTGTTTGCAGTTTCCTGTATTTCTTTAAGTGAGTTATTTACATCCTCTTAAAGAACTTACTATCTTCATGAGATGATATTTCAGGTCAGCATCATGCTTTTTAGGTGTGTTGGGTTTCCAGGACTTGCTGTGGAGGGAGGACTGGGTTCTAATGATGCCTAGATATATCGGCTTCTGTTGCTTATCTTCTTGTGATTACCTCACCATCTTGTTATCTGCGGTTATAACTGGCCTGGGCAAGTCTGTCTGAACTCTGCCCTAGCTGCAGCAGATCTCATTGTAGTCTACAGACTGCAAGTGAAAGAGGCACACAGGCTGATCTTAGTCTTAGCTTTTTGGTCAAATTTTGAATATATGTCTTTATTCCATCTCAATACATTTATTTAAATTCATTTTAAAGTGGTTGGTTATTCTCATAATATTTCTACCTCAATTGCACTATTATATCTTACAGATGGGTCTGACTTGCAGGGTTTGTAGCTAGGTAATATTGATGACTATTTTTTTCCTCTACTGCAAAGTGTCTTCCAGTATCATGAATATTTGTCAATAAGGGTGAAGCATTTCATTGGTCACCAGCTCAATTTCTCCATGTTTGATTACATAAATAAGTTGTATTTTAAATAAAAGGGCTTTATGATCGCATTATAGAAAGCAACCAAATGTCCTTAGCAATGACCTATGCTGTTCCTTCTTCTCTTATTCCTCTTCCTTCTCTTCCTTGTCCTCCTCTTCCTCATCATCCTTATGTTATTCAAGACAGTTTCTTTGTGTTGTCTTTGCTATCCTGAACACATTCTGTAGACCAGGCTGGCCTTAAACTCAGTGATCCCCCTGCCACTTCCTCCCAAGTGTTGGGATTAAAGTCATGGATCAACCCTGCCCCAGCTGATGTTTCTTTTTAGTAATATTTTAAAATCTAATCACTAAACATTACCCAAAGATTTCAATTTTGCTATTTAAGACTTTGATGCATTTTAAATTATTCATCTTCTACTGACAGACAAATAGTTCTCATTGATAATTATTTTCAAAACCATCTAAACACTGAGAAAATATATGAGTGGAAAAAGAAAATGGAAAAAAAAGCACACAAAAAAGTATGCCAGGGAGACAGTTACCTAGATAAGGTTTATAATAGGATGCCCTCTATACTGCCATCTGCTGTTGTAGCCATTTGGGGATGCTGACTGCTGGCATGGTGGCTATGTCACTGACTTTCAGCAGAACTATGCCTCTTGCTGTGATGGTAACTAGAATCATTGATCTAAGAACACGTGTTTCAAATACATTTCTCATTGGAGAATTCTGGAGCAGTCCACTCTTCCAAGGATTATATTAATTGAATCCTGTTACTGATTGTATTTTTTCATAAAATACATTTTTTAATAATAACAAATGTGCTATCAATCAACCTCTTCGCAACAGATAAATTTCTTCAGTTCTGTTCAAGCACTTGTATTATTTGGTTTTATATTGGATCGTGGTGCAAGCACAGCACTCTGGCAATCATCCTATTTATACGCATCTCACCTACAAAGATCTGAAACATGTATCAGATATTGGATTTCTACCAGAAAAGTTATACTGACTTTGTCTTTCCTGATGTTTTACACTGAATCTACTTCACTTACAATTTAGGAATATATGACAAAGTTTGTCAACTTCCATTTTAGGAGCTTGATTTGAAAAAATACCTACCTATAGATTGTGTAAGCAAAAAGTTAAAATGTACATTGAGCATAGAGCATAGGCAGGCAAACTTAATTTTAGAAACAAATTTTAGAACTTCAGTAAAACTGTAGCTCTTGTAGCTGTTGATTCTAATGATTAATATGCACATGAAAAACACAGTCCACATAGAATTAAAACTTAGTTGAGGATGGATTGGGTCAAAATTATTACTATGTCCAAAAACTAAATGAAAGTCCATATTGTCCCTGGATTATCAAAAGGATCTAATTCACATATTTAAGATGGCTTTATGATTAATTGGATTATGTGTTTATGTTAGATCCTATTACTTAGTTGCACATTGGCCAGCTCTATGAGTCATAACAATTCTTGTCAGAGAATAAAATAAAGTATTTGGTTTTGAACAGGTCAAATTCAGTTAAAAGCTTAGGGATATCACAGCACTTAAAAAAAAAAAAAGAAAGTCTACCAGTGTAAAACTGTACTTTTATGGAAAGCAAGATATTTCTTTATGTGGCTCAAAGAAGCCAAATGGTAATGTGGCCCATCTGGGTTTCTTGAAAGTCAACAAGTGTAAACTCCCAGGAATTTACTGATGAAAAATAGGATACAGAGTGTTGGTTTAAATTCAATTGAATACATAAAGGCTCTCTAATCCAGTATTTACAGTACCTAAACCCAATGACATGCATAATATTTTATCTGGTCACATAATTAACTGTTAATGGGATTCCAAATGACACATTACAGAAGTAGACCTCACAATTAATTCATAATTTTTCTCTCAAGTGTATTATGTTTCTGGAGTATAATATATAAGCTCTTATCAATATATTACAAAATTAGCTTTCAGAATTTTGCTAATTGTAGCAATTGTACTTGATATTGAACAACATGTTATAGTAATATTATCCCATAAGCAATATGATAGTTCACATTTTAGACAGGCCTAAGCAAACCTCATTAAAAATCCTTATTTTTCATTTATTTATTTATTTATTTATTTACTTATTTATTTATTTATCTATCTATTCACTTTAAAGCCTGGTTGCAGTCCCCTTCCACCTCTCCTCTCAATCCCACCCTAATAACTCTTCTTCCATCCCCTTTCTCTCAGAGAAGGGGAGACCATTCCATGAGTACCAACCCACCCTGGTACATCAATTCACAGCAGAACTTAGTTCATCCTTTCCCACCGATGCCAGACAAGGCAGCCCAGTTATGGAAACAGAATTCAAATTCTGACAGAGAAAGCCCCTGATTTAATTAATAGGCGATATACATGAAGAACAAGCTGTGCAATAGCTACATCTGTGTGTGTCTGTGTGAGGCTGCTACATCCAGCCAATGCATGCTCTTTGATTGGAGGTTCACTATCTATGAGCCCTCATTGGCCCAGGTTAGTTACTCTGTAAGTCTTCTTGTGGTGCCCTTGATCCCTCCAGCTCCCACAATCATGCTCCTAACCTTTCATAAGCTTCCTGAGCTTCACCTATTATTTGCCAGAGGGTCTTTACATCTGTTTCCATCAGCTGCTGGATGAAGTCTCCCAGAGGACCATTATATTAGGCTTATGTCTGAAAGAATAGCAGAGTATCATTAATAATATCAAGGGCCAGTTCTCTCCATTGGAGTAGGTCTCAAGTTGGGTAAACAGTTGGCTGGCAATTCTCTTGATTTTTGTACCAACTTTTATCCCTGAACTTCTTATAGGTAAGAAAAATTTTAAGTGAAATATTTTATGGGTAGGTTGATGCCCTCTCGTTCCACTAGAAGTCCCATCTGGCTGTAGGACATGGCCTTTTCAGGCTCCAAATCCTCAGCTAGTAGAGGTCTCAGCCAGATCACTCCCATAGACTCTGGGAAGAGTTTCAAATCACAGAGATACCCTCCCATACTCATTTCTTGTTCTCTCTCCCAGTTTTCCACATTCCCTCCTCCTGATCCACACCTCTATTCCTATCCCTATCCATCTACCACCAAGTTCACTCCATTCATCTACTTCAAATGTCTATTTTATTTCCCCTTCTGCGTGTGATTGAAACATCTTCCTTGTTATTTACCATCTTTGAGTCTGTGGATTACAGCCTAGTTATCTTGTAATTTATGGGTAAAATTAACTTACAAGTATGTGCAAACCATGTGTGTCTTTCTGAGTCTGGGTTACCTCACTCAGGATATTTACCAGTTCCATCAATTTGCTAGCAAATTTCATGATGTCATCATTCTTTCAAATTTGGTTATTTTGTTTACATTTCAAATGTTGGTCCCCTTCCTGGTTTCCCCTCTACAAGCCCCCATCCTCTCCCCTTCCTCTTGCCTCTATGAGGTTGTGTTCCCCCATCTACTCCCTCTTCACCATTCGAGCATCACTCTGTGTTGGGACATTGTTCCTCCCCAGGACCAAGGACCTCCCTCCCATTGGTACCAGATAAGGCAATCCTCTGCTACATATGTAGCTGGAGCCAAGGGCTCCTTCCATGTGTATTCTTTGGTTGGTGGTTTAGTCCCTGGGATCTCTGGGGTGTCCAGTTATCTGATATCATTGTTCTTCCTATGGGGTTGCAATCCTATTCAGCTCCTTCAGTCCTTCCTGTAACTCTCTCCTTGGGTTCCCAGTGCTCAGTTCAATGGTTGGCTGCAAGCATCGGCATCTACATTGGTTAGGCTCTGGCAGAGCCTCTTAGAGGACTTCTATACCAGACTCCTGCCAGCAAGCACTTTGTGGCATCAACAATAGTGTCTGTGTTTGGTGTGTGTACAGATGGGATGGATACCTAGGTGAGGCAGTCTGTGGATGGCCTTTCCTACAGTCTGTGCTCCACTCTTAGTCTCTGCATTTTTTTTTAAAGATAGGAACAATTCTGGCTTAAAATTTTTGAGATGCATGGGTGGCCCAATCCCTTAACTGGTAGCTGTGCAGGCCTCTACAGGTTCTATCTCCCCTGTGTTGGGTATTGTGGCTAATGTCATCTTTGTTGGGTTCTGGATACCTCTTGCTTCCCTGGCAGCTGGGACCTTCTAGTGGCTACCTCCAGTTCCCTATCCCCCATTGCTACAAACCTCTGTTCAGTTTCCTGACCCTCTACACTTTTTCCTATCTCCTCCCAAACCTGATCCTGTCCCTCCTTTTACCCTACCCCTCCTCTCACCCTTCAAGGTCCCTCCCTCCCTCTACTTCCCATAATTATTTTGTTCCCCCTTCTAAGTAGGATTGAGGAATCCACCCTTTGGTCTTTCTCTTTCTTGAACTTTATATGGTCTGTTAGTTGTACCATGTGTATTCCATGCTTTGGGGATAATATCCACTTACTAGTGAATAAATACCATGTGTGTTCTTTTGTGACTGGATTACCTCACTCAGGATGGTATTTTCTAGTTCCATTCATATTTCTTGTGAATTTCATGAAGTCATTGTTTTTAATAGTTGCATAATGTTCCATTGTGTAAATGTACTACATTTTCTCTATCCATTTCTCAGTTGAAGGACAACTGGGAGATTTCCAGCTTCTGGCTATTATAAATAAGGCTGCTATAAACATAGTGGAGCATGTGTACTTGTTATGTGTTATATACCCAGGAGTGGTTTAGCTGGGTCCTCAGGTAGAACCATTTCCGATTTTCTGAGGACATGCCATACTGTTTTCCATAGTGGTTGTACCACCTTGCAATTCCACTAACAATAGAGTAGTGTTCTTCTTTCTCCACATCCTGGCCAGCGTCTGTTGTCACCTGAGTTTTTCATCTTACCTATTCTGACTGGTGAGAGGTGGAATCTCAGGATTGTTTTGATTTGCAGTTCCCTGTTGACTGAGGATGTTGAACATTTCTTTAGGTGCTGCTTAGCCATTTAGTATTCCTCAGGTGAGAATTCTTTGTTTAGCTCAGTACCCCATTTTTAACAGGGTTATTTGATTCTCTGGAGTCTAACTTATGTCCTTTGTATATATTGGGCATTAGCCCTCTACTGTATGTCAGGTGGATAAAGATCTTTTCCCAATCTTTTAGTTGCCGTTTTGCCCTATTGACAGGGTCCTTTGCCTTACAGAAGCTTTTCAATTTTATAAGATCCCATTTGTCAATAGCTGATTTTAGAGCCTGAGCTATTGGTGCTCTGTTCAGAAAGTTTTTCCCTGTCCCAACATGTTCTAGGTTCTTTCCCACTTTCTCTTCTGTTAGATTCAGTGTATCTGGTTTTATGTGATAATTCTTGATCCACTTGGACTTGTTCAAGGAGCTAAGAATGGATCGATTTGAATTCTTCTACATGCCAACCACCAGTTGAACCAGCACCAATTTTTGAAAATGCTGTCTTTTTTCCATTGGATGGTTTTAGCCCCTTTGTCAAAGATCAAGTGACCATAGGTGTGCGGGTCTTTTATTTCTGGGTCTTCAATTCTACTACATTGATCTACCTGTTTCTCTGCACCAATATCATTTGGTTTTTATTATGATTGCTTCTGTAGTACAGCTTAAAGACAGGAATGATGATTCGCCCAGAAGTTCTTTAATATTGAGAATATTTTTCGCTATCCTGGGTTTTTTATTATTACACATGAAATGAGAATTACTCTTTTTATTTCTGTGAAGAATTGAGTTGGATGTTTTATGGGAGTTGCATTGAATCTGTAGATTACTTTTGGTAAGATGGCCATTTTTACTTTGGTAATCCGTGAGCATGGGAGATCTTTCCATCTTCTGAGGTCTTCTTCAATTTCTTTCTTCAGAGACTTGAAGTTATTGTCATACAGATCTTTCACTTGATTGGCTAGAGTCACACTAAGATAATTTATGTTACTTGTTACTATTGGGAAGGGTATCCTTTCCCTAATTTCTTTCTCAGTCCATTTTTTGATTGACTTGAGGATGGCTACTGATTTGTTTGAGTTAATTTTATGTTCATTCACTTTGATGAAGTTGTTTATCAGCTGAAGGAGTTCTCTGGTGAAATTTCTAAAAATAGATGACCTATTTTACAGGGCACATTACTTCTTAGAAGATATAATACAATTCAATATTTGACATTTCACAAAATAGTAATTTAGATCCATTTCTTCTAGATAGTTCTATATTTATAGAAGACAAGTTCTTATCTTTAGCATTTTCTGTTCATATTTAAATCATATTTGAATAAAATATTAGTAGATATCATTTTAAGACAGGCATAGTTACTATGAAAGTAGAAAATTCAATTTTTATTCAGCGTTTTAATATTTATAAATGCCATTCATTAACATTTTCTGTATAAAATAAACGAGAGAAATAACACTGACATATAAGACAAGAAAATTGAGTACAGATACATTAGATGTGACTAGTTCTCTTATCTAGGTATTTCCTTAAAATAATGTTTCAGAACCACCACTTCCTCTTTAGTAATTACATTCCATTTATTAAGACAGGAAAGTCAATACTTTAAACAGATTGTTCAAAAGATTAAACTATGTAAGAATTTTTAATATTCAAATAGAATGAGAAATTGGTTAAAATCTTATAAAAGTAAACCTATCTTTAATTCTTTTCCTTGTATGTTTCCTACACATTTTAACATTTATTAAATGAGAAATCTATTGCCTGAAATCAAGAATTCTCATCTGTTGCTGATAGGAGTGTAAACTTGTGTAGCTACTATGAATACCAGTGTTGCAGTTCCTCAGAAAATGGGCATTGAGCTACCTTAAGATCCATTTTTACCAGTATTAGGCATATACCAAAGGATGCTTTACCTCGAACAAGAATAATTGTTTAATTATGTTCATTGCTGCTCTCTTCAAAATGGGCAGAAATTAGAAACAACATAGATGTCCCTCAATAAAAGAATGGATAAAAGTGTGAAACATTTATACAATGAAGTATTACCAAGCTGTTATAAAGTAACATCATAAAATGTATAGGCAAATAGATGGAATTAGGAAAACAATGTCCTGAGTAAGAAAAATGTATACTGAGTAAGGTAACTCAGACCTTGAACGATAAATATGGTATGTATTTGCTTATATGTAGATATTTGCCATTATGTAAAAGATAATGGAGTCATAATCTGTAAACCCAGAGAGGTTAGTTATAAAAAAGAACTGAAGGGGACACTCAGAGTAACAGATTTTATCGGTCGACTAGGAACTTGGGAAATGCAAGAGGGGGATAAGGTGGGGAGGAGGAGGAAATGAAGAGAGAGACAGCTAAAATTAAGGGGCATTTGAGATGTGTTATAGAAACCTACTACAGTGGAAAGTTCCTAAAATATATGAAGACAATCCTAATGATATCTCCAAATGAGAAAGATAGAGTACCAGTTAGCTATCTAAATGAAATTTCCTTTATCAGGACTGGGTTACATCTAAATAAGTTGTTGGCCAAAGGGATAAAATGGAAATCCCCTACTGTCTTAGACTGTTGTCAAGACAATAAGTTGCTCTCCACAAACTAACAGCATTGGTAAATTTCTGAAGACAGTACCTATACAATTTATTGAACAAGAAGAGTTTAACCTAGTGCCTATATAGAGCATTCACCACTAAAAACTAATGTCTATGAAAATAGCCTGCAGGTTATCAAGAGAGAAGTATATACACCAAACCAGCCATGAAAATTTTGATCTACAATGCTGTCTAACTGCAGACTAGGGCTATCATGGCTCAGGGCTTATGTGAGTAGGCAACCAATGTCTTTGTTGACTTGGGGATGACACCACAAGATGGAACACATGTCTGATACTGCTTTGGTGACTAAGAACCAGAGATGGATAGATTAGAGTAAAATCAAATACTGCTAGTCTTTTTAAAAATCATTTAAGAATAATTCCTAATGATATACTGCTGTCCTCATAGATTAGTGTCTTATTCCTCCTATAGCATATGGAGATTGACATTGAAAATCACAGCAGACATTACAAAGAGATGGTGAGACTTTGGAATACATAGTTCTGAATGGGATATCTCCATCAAATCCTTTGCATTCTAGCTCAAGAAACTCTGTGGAAGAAGTTGAAAGAGAGTAAAAGGAATGGAGAGAATCAGGGAATGCCCTCTAAATCAACTAACCAAGGCTCATGTGAGTGCACAGAGACTGGGTTGTCAGATACAGGACCTACATGGGTCTCTACCAGGTCCTCTTCCTTAATTTGTCTTTCAGATTAGCACTTTTATGGGAATGAGTGAATAAAGTGGGTCTTTGATTTTTGCCTCTGCTTTCTAGCTCATTTTGTTTCTTCTGTTGGTTTGTTTAATACAACATTGATGTGATTACATTATATTTTGTTATGTTTTGTTCTTATCTTTTAGAATTCATTCTTTTCTAATTGAGACAAAAAGAGAGGGAATTTGGGCGGGAGGTGAGACTGGAGAATTTGGAAGATTAAAGGGAGAGGAATCTGAAATCTGGATATATTTTATGGGAAAATAATCTATTATCAAGAATAGGTGAAAAAACAGAGAGAGAAAAGGTATACACAATTTAATTCACAAACCACACCCTCCTTAATCATATAGTCAGTTAATTTTTTGATAATTAACAAATCCACTAATAGATAAAGATAATATTTCTTGAATGTGGTTGCTAAATATAAAAAACTACCACAGTTAACAAAATAATAATACAGATATATTTACATTTTACTTCCCACTTAGTGATGTAACTTTTTATAAGAAAATGAACAGTATAAGGTTTTATATTGCAAATTTAAGTATGGAAATTAAGTATGGAAATTTAAAATATCATGATGTGAGAAGTCAAAGGGAGAGAGAGACATTTTTTTTGCAGGAAGGAGAGACAGAGAAGTGCAGCATTATGGTAAGATTGTGAATAACTTTACAGCTCTAAGAGACTTAGAGTTTGAAGAAATCCCAAGCCTCCCATCATTCAGTCTTAAGAATATAAAAACAGATGACAGGAAAAATACATTGCCTGTTGATGATTCTACTGGCACATGGATATTTGTCTTTTGATTTTTATATCATCTTGGTCTTTTTAAATAATAATGAGCTTAGTTTTACTAGTTCTCATTCAAAACACAGTGAGTGGAACTATTAAAACTATAGTATAGAAATTTAAGATTACCAATGAGAGGGCTTTGAAAATATTGAATTGAAATTACTGCTAAGCTGAGAGGGGTCTCATATCCCTATCTTTCTGTTTCTGGCTTGAGACTGTTCTTCTGAAATTCAATATTGCCCCTTAAAATTTCTTGCCTGTGATGACCCCAATACTTCCACAAATAGCACAAGAGTATGCTCCTTTTCCACTGCAATGATATAAACTCCGCCTACATCAGAGTTCCGGGCATAGGCGTACTGCTACACATTGCTAGTTGTATTTGAAATGAAGTTAGCCTTCCAGTGTCCCCTTCCAGTCCTGGATCTTCTTTCTGGAAAATGTCTATTGAAGCTTTTCAAGAATTTTATGTACTATAAAATTCATGCTAACATCAAAACACGTGGTAATTTTTATTAAACATTCTAGAAAATGAATTTTATTTAATAAAGCTTTATGAATTCAATAAATCTTTCCTTAAAAGTAAAGACTAATGCCCTCTAAAAAATGTGTTATGAACAAATATTGACAACAGTCTTTGCAATCCAGTTCAGAAAGTGACTCATTCTGAAAAGGGGCAAATGCAATTGCTGAGAATTTGTCTCTCTTTCTATATCACATTTTGAAAGCAGAGATGAAACTTATTAATTAGAAATTTTCATCAAATGAATATAATCTGTACATCTTAGAGTTGAGACAACCATTTAAATAATAAGCATATTTCTGTGTTACAAAATTATACCTTCCTTCTTTTTTCTCCTCCATATAACCAAAGCAGCCAGTAAAATATAACCCTTTATAAAATGTTCTACAGATGGAGACTAAGGAATGGTTTGGAATTACATAGCAAAACAAACTTTAGTAACCATTGGTTAATGAGATCAAACTATCATATAAAATTTGAGCCACTGTTAATCCCTACTGATCATGAGTTTAAGATTATTCGTTTTTCTTTTTCTTCTCTTTTCTTTTCTTTTTTTTTCGAGACAGGGTTCAAAATTATTCTTGAAACTCTGAACACTTTATTTCAGATAATTGATGGATTTATGAAAATACTACAGAATGCAGTAGCACTAAACTGTGAGGGAATGTGTTCTTACACTAAGTTATTGATTTCTCTCCAATAATCTCTTATAATTATTTCCGTATTTATCCAAACAGATAAGAAATCAAATCTAATATAACATTTAAAATTTGCCAATAATAGAGAAAATCTTGCCCTCTTTTATTTTAAAATGTTGAATCTATTTTTTATAAATTCTCTTGTACTAAAAAGCAAGTTGATAAGTATATCAGTTTTGGCAGCTTAATATAAGTTAATTTTGTATCTTCTCAAGCCCACCCAGAATTTCATTTGTTTTTAGAGAAAATGGTTCTTTTTGCCCAATAAACAATCCAAAATACCTAAGGACTAATAAATTCCCACAGCAAGGGGAAAAAGACTTTCTAATGAAGAGGAAAATGGTCTTTTTTATTTCATACTTTATTTACATTTCAAATGTTTCCCCCTTTCCAGATCTCCCCTGTGTAACCTTCCTATTCCCTCCCCATCCCTCTACAACTACGGGGTATTCCCCCACCCACCCACCCATTCTTTATTTCCTTCCTTGGCATTCTCCTATACTGGGCGATCTAACACCCTCAGGCCCAAGGGCCTCTGCTCCCCCTGATGTATAACAAGACCCTCTTCTGCCACATATGTGGCCAGCACCATGGGTCACTCCATGTGTATTCTTTTGTTGGCGGATCAGTCTCCAGGAGTATCGAGGGGTCAGGCTAGTTGCCACTGTTGCTCCCTCCCTGGGGCTGCAAACTTCTTTAGCTCCTTTAGTCCCTTTTCCAAGTCCTCCATGTGGGACATCACCCTCAGCCCTACAGTTGCTGTGAAGTGACTCTTGGGTATTTCAAAATTTTGGGCTAATAACCACTTATCAGTGAGTACATACCATGTTCATTCTTTTGTGACTGTGTTACCTCGCTCAGGATGATATTTTCAAGTTCCACCCATTTGCCTGAGAACTTCATGAAGTCATTGTTTTTATTAGCTGAGTAGTATTCCTTTGTGTGAATGTACCACATTTTCTGTATCCATTCCTCTGTTGAGGGACATGTGGGTTGTTTCCAGTTTCTGGCTATTATAAATATGGCTGCTATGAACATAGTGAAACATGTGTCTTTATAACATATTGGAGCATCTTCTGGGTATATGCCCAAGAGTGGTATAGCTGGGTTCTCAGATAGTATTATGTTTATTTTTCTGAGGGTCTGCCAAACTGATTTCCAGAGAGATTGTATCAGCTTTCATTCCCACCAGCAGTGGAGGAGTGTTCCTCCTTCTCCACAAACTCACCAACATCTGCTGTCACCTGAGTTTTTGATCTTAGCCATTCTGACTGGTGTTAGGTGGAATTCCAGGGTTGTTTTGATTTGCATTTCCCTTATGACTAAGGATGTTGAACATTTCTTTAGGTGCTTCTAAGCCATTTGAGTTTCCTCAGTTGAGAATTCTCTATTTAGCTCTGTTCCCCACTTTTTGATAGGGTTATAGCCCTCTATTTGATGTAGGACTGGTAAAGATCTTTTCCCAATCTGCAGGTTGCTGTTTTGTCCTATTTACAGTGTCCTTTCCCTTACAGAAGCTTTGTAATTTTATGAGGTCCCATCTGTCTATTCTTGATCTTAGAGCACAAGCCATTGGTGTTCTGTTCAGGAACTTTTCCCCTGTGCCCACGTGTTCAAGACTTTTCCTCACTTTCTCTTCTATTAGATTCAGTGTATCTAGTTTTATGTGGAGGTCCTTGATCCACTTGGACTTGAGCTTTGTACAGGGAGATAGGAATGGATCAATTAGCAATCTTCTACATTTGGACTGCCAATTGAACCAGCACCATTTGTTGAAGATGCTGTCTTTTTCCACTGTATGGTTTTAGCTCCTTTGTCAAAGACCAAGTGCTCATAATTGTGTGGGTTCTTTTCTGGGTCTTCAATTCTATTCCATTGATCCATCTGCCTGTCACTCTACCAATACCATGCAGTTTTTATTACTACTGCTCTGTAGTACAGCTTGAGATTAGGGATGCTGATTCCCCCAGAAGTTCTTTTATTGTTGAGAATAAGTTTCGCTATCCTGGGCTTTTTGTTATTCAAGATGAATTTCAGAATTGCTCTTTCTAAGTCTATGAAGAATTGAGTTGGAATTTTGATGAGAATTGCATTTATTTGTACATTATTTTTGGCAGGATGGCCATTTTAACTATATTAATCCTGCTGATCCATGAGCATGGGAGATCTTTTCATCTTCTGAGGTCTTCTTTGATTTCTTTCTTCAGAGACTTGAAATTCTTGTCGTACAGATCTTTCACTTGTTTGGTTAGGGTCACACCAAGATATTTTATATTGTTTGAGACAATTTTGAAGGGTGTCATTTCCCTAATTTCTTTCTCAGCCTGTTTATCCTTCAAGTTTTTAAAATTAAGATTAAATTTTGACTTTGACTTTTAAAATTAAGTATTATTAAGTATTTAAAATTGAATTATTACACAAAAGACATAGCTATAGTCTAAGGAAGACACGAGAATGGAGTTCAGAGAGTAAAAGTAACTGCCTTATAGAATGTCTGCAAGACTAAAGAGCAGCATTTGGCTCTCAAAACTCAAAGAAATGGTTAGGAGATTAGACTGAACAGAGAGCTGGATCAAGACATCTAGGGAAAATGCTTTTCATATATTATGTTTGAGTGAAATCTAGGCTTCTGTTTTTCTTAGTCATTTTATTAGTACACCTTAACTTCATAAAATAATTTCTGGTTATCACATTTTTCATGTATTGATAAATATGCTCTTGTCATCCAACACATATCCAACTACCTTCTATGTCTGTTTTTTAATATGAATAAGGCTAGGATAATAATGAAGGGAACATTACTGAGTAATGTGATTCTGTAGTGTTTTTAATTTTAAATAAAATCTTTTGAAAGTATAAACAAATATGCCAATTAATTTAGCTTCTAATCAACCTTCACCAGGAGGCTTAAAACTAACATACTTAAGTAGAATATTAGTAACATAACAGTTGTAAAACTTGAGAAAAATTATTTTTACTCAATTTCTTTCTGGACATAAAATTTCTATGGACAGATAATTTGGGTAGAATAAACACCTTATTTTACTATAATTAATAGTAACTTTTAGATGATCATCTAACAGTCTAGAGGTTTTTAAAAATATATTTCATTCTGAAGCAGAATAGATTTCACACTAGAAATTAATTATTAATATTAGTTACATAATATGTGTGATGTTTGATTTTATGGGAGTTACAGAAACACAGCAACTATTTTATTTTCAAAAACATAATCTATTAAAATATTTGCACCTTATTTGCTTGAAGTTTTTCTGAATAATGCAAATTAGTTATAGAAAAGTTTTATTTGTTTGTTGGTTTATTTATTTATTTATTTTGTATCTATGCGTTTATTTCCTTGGGAAAACAATTTATGTATTACAAGAAAAGCAATAAGAGAAATAAATTTGTAAGCCATTAAATGAAAATATAAATAAGCTACATACCCTTTATATTCTCTGGTTCCTATGCTGTTTGTATTAATGCCCTTTTCTGGACATCATTTTCTTGAAATGCATGAAATTACAATCTTTTTCAGTAGAAATTCTTTTTATATTCTTTTCATATATATGGAAGTCGAAGCTAATATACCAGGTCAATACCTGCTTTGGAGAAATTAAACTTACGTATAGCTGAATGACATGAATATTGTAGCCTTTTCAGTATGGGTTTTATCAGACCTGTTACCAATGAATTTTATCATCTACACAGAAAAGAATTAATTCTTTTTCAATGTAACACTTCTGGTTTGGCTTATATGAAAATGCATGTCATGATAAATACCAAAAAGCATGGTTCTTTAATGTAGAAAAAATAATTAGAAACTTAGCTCACAGGAGTTATTCTTTAGCTGAGAACTATGAAATAAGTCGTAATCCCAATACTTGGGAAGCTGATGCAGAACTGTGAGGTGCAGGACAGTATATAGAGAATTGGACTGGAATATAGAGGTGTTATTTACAACCAACAAATTAGTTATAGAAAAGCTTTTTTATATAAGAAATATGGGCTGATTTAAATGGATATTCAATAAATGACATGTAAGTAAATATATATGCTCATTAAATCTTTAATATATATTAATATATATATTAGGACATGTCAGAAAATCTTGATTTTTTTCCTTTAAAAGAGACCACAATATAGTGAGTCTTCAAGGCACTGAACACTTATAGGAAACAAAGAGGTTTCCAGGAAGTTATGCTATGTATGATTCTGAACTTTTGAGGGAGTAGTTGCTAAATCACACCCTAGTGAGTAATGCAATTCATTCTCTTTCTAAAAACATCACATAATTTTATGGTTATATTATTTAGACTAGAAAATAAGTCCAAAAAAAAATCAGAGTTTTCATTTAGAAAATTCCACAACCGTCTCTTAATGTGCTTTGGATTGACCACTATTTATTTTTATAGCTTTCTACTGGATGGTTCTAAGCAGGAGGAACAGATACACACATATCTTTACTCTATTATCAGCTCTTATATTTGCAAGCTTGGAATGCACATCATTGGTACTCACTGGCTTCATCCTGACTGCAGATTTTGTGTCTTGGACTGAGGTTGATGAGTATTAGTAAAATAAAATAACAGAAACCTAAGGTAAGATGCTTCCAAATGTTCTAACCCTTTACTTTCTTTTTTGTTGTCTGACACATTTCCACAGACCATGAGTGGATGGCATTTTTTTATGCATTAAAAGGTCATCAATAAACTTCATTCATATGCCCTGGATTTCATATTTTTAAGTTATAGTTAAAACAAAAGCAAAGTTTGCAGACTAAAGCATGTGAAATGAGCTCTAAGGAGTAATTTAGTAAAGTAAAAATATATGGTCAATTTAAAAAATTACAAAGTTTAGAAATAATGTTTAAAAATTTTAATTCACCTTTTAATTATTCTTCATAATTATTCATGAACAAAAATAAAATCACTAAGGATTGGAAAATAAAAATATTTATTGTATAAATATAGTACAGTTAATTATAGTTAAAATGTGGTAATTAATATTATATTGTTTTTGAGATATAAAAATATACTTATGTTATTTATGGATTATAATATACAAATACATGTATAATTCTTAATGTATATTTCCAGATAAGTAAATCAGCTTATGTATTTATATATATTGTTAGTAAAGAGTAGTCCTCTACATGTTTAGAATAATCTTATGAATAAGCATTTATAAAATCTAAAATAATAGTATGGTTAAGAGTTGCCATAAAATTAATGGTCCTGTCATCTTGAGGTCTATTTATTCATTTTAGAGCCTAGAAGTGTCTTAAGTATATTAAAGAAATCATCACCCTAAATTGTTTTATACTTTGTATTATGATAAAGAATGTTGTGACAAAATATGGATTTTTTATAGACTCCAAACGTATTTTATCTCTTAATATTTTATTACCACTTGACAAAATCATTAATAAATATGTAAATTAGATGAAACAATTCTATGACATGGTAACAACTGGTACAGACTCTATTGCTGAGTTTAGGCATACTGAAGTTTTATGACCACATATGTGAAATTTCAACAGCATTTCTTACATATACTGGCTTGTGCATTTTTAGTTTTAAATATCAAAAACATAATCAAATAGTATAATTGCATCATTTCACAATTTCATTTTCCTTCCTTAATTTTCTCCCATGTAGTCTCATGCATCTCAAATTCATGGGCTCATTTACGTTGTTCTTACAAACACACATTATGTATACATACACACACACGTACACACACGAACATATCCTATATAACCTGCTCATTACATTTAATGTTACTTGTATATTTATTTTCAGGGGTGACCATTTGGTACTGTATAACCATCTGGTGTGCTCTTTTCTGAGGAAGAAATTTCTCCTGCTCTCAGCATTTCTTAGTTCATAACTCTTTGTTTAGCCTTGAGGTCTCATGAACTTTGCCCTCTTCTACATAAGGATGCACACTGGTTTTGGTTAGGTCATGTGCAGGCAGCCATATTGGTGAGACTCCGTGAGTATAGCTGATTTGACATTTCTAGGAGCATCAGTGCTACAGCATGCTTCCTGTGTCTCTCTCTGACTCTTAGAATCTTTCTACCTATTTCTGCAGCAGTGATCCCTGAACCTCTGTTTCAGAATTATGTGGTAGATGTACCAGTCAGGACTTTACTCCACAAGCATGCATATTTTAATATACGATGTGGATATTTTTGCGTTAAAAAAACTTGTAAAATTTTTGAACACTAAGTCATAAAAATATACTTGAAAGTATTAATAACACTCAAACTTAGCTTAATTAATGAATTAATTTGATTAAGACCACAGTAACATTCAACCTTAAAAAATGTTTAAGAATTATCATTATACTGCCTCCTCTACTCAATTTTAACATCCGGAAAGAATATTTTTTCCACAGCTCACAGCTGTCTTTAATCCCTATTCTGGTAACAGGTACCCTGATTCCTTCATTATGTAAAGCCAATTGGTTGTATTTTTTCTCTCAGTGTGGCTACCCACTCAGGTTATTTCCTTTTGCTCAAAACAAAACAAAACAAAGACATTCTTTCTCTTTGATTGAAATTCCATGAAGAATAATGGGTTGTGATTCTTCACCTTCTTGTTTGTCAGGCATAAATTCTAGAATGTCACACTGGGTTTCCTACTGAATGGCACATCAAAATAGCTTTGTCAGTTTTGTCTCTGTCACAGTCAGAGCATCTTCTAAGGAGAAGCCAAATCTGAATTCTGAAAATCAATATAGAATATGCTGTAGCAAAACCACTTTCCATCATGTTATAATACATCTTTTACATAAGATGTTAGTGTTAACGCACAGATGAGGAATCAGTAGAAAGATACTCTGTAGGCTCTGCATGCATAGGTGTGCTATTTAGTTTTTCTTCCAACTGGCTGTGGTATTCTCTTCAGCATGACCTATGTGCATAGCATTATCAATAGCAAAAATCAGGACTTTAATAGGTAACTTTCCTTAGTTCACTAGCACTGACCAGGGACATTTTCAAAATGTAAACTTTTCTTACAGATGTTCTTGATTTAGAGTTAATACCGAAAAATATGTTGCTTTCACAAAGCCTTTTGGTATCCAAGAATTTTATAGAAAAAGTCCAGTGTTATCACTCTCCTTACTATTTGTAATTCCTTTCTCATCCCTACCCTCTTTTATTTCCCTGATCTTACTTGTAGGATTCCTTTACTTCCCTAGGGAGAATGGCTATAATCAAATAATTTCTGTGGTTTCTTAAAATTTTAACGATTGATTTTTTTGTACTTTTTTCTATATCAGGTATGTATATATACACTTATCATTACCTTAATTATGCAATTGAAAGTCACTTTTCATTTGCCATAGACCCCCTGATGTTACAATTTAAGAATAGGGAGTGGTTGTTGATTTTTCATTTTCTTTGAAATATTTCACATAATTCTTTTACTTATCAGGGGGAGCTAACTGTATGGGAGGATTTCAGTGATCTGATATTATTTTAAACAAAATGTACATAAATGATCAGGGTGGAAGCTAGAGATGCCTGAGGACAGATGGTTTGGATTTACGATTTGTTTCTATAAATAAAGAAAAAGCAAGATATAGTATAAATTGCACTTTGAAACATTATTTCTTAATACTGTGTTGGGCAACTCTCTCAGGATTGTTAACTCTGGCAAAACCACTGATCATGGTGAGTCAGGTCATGATGAGGGTAAACAACCTGTCTTCTATAGTAATATATATATATATATATATGTGTGTGTGTGTGTGTGTGTGTGTGTGTGTGTGTATTTTCAACAATTAAACCATGATTTAGGTTCAAAATGAAATTATATGAATACAATCTCATCAAATCAAGAAAGACATGGAATGTTAGAGATGTTAATGCTGGTATTGTCTATGTAACCCTTGTTCTGTGGAATTTTCTTTTGATAACTTTCAGCAAATATTTTCTTTAACCCACTAGCATCTATTTCTTGAAACCCACTGAGCCAACCAACTTTTATCCTTGTTATTTTCCTTATTTTTTACAGTGTTGGTAGAATTCTTACATCAAAAGCTAAGTATATTTTCAAGAAAATTGAATAAAATAAAAACCAAATAGAAAACAAAACAAACAAACAAACAAAAAACCATCCACCAAACCACAACAAAAAACAAGCAAAATACTATGAAGTCCATTTGTCAACTACAATGGTGTACAACTACATAACTACATAAGGCCTGCCCTGGAGGGTGGTTGCTTTATGTGGTTTTTTTTTTTTTTTTTTGTATTGTTTTCTATCCAACTACTTTCAGGACTGGGGATTTATCCCTGGACTTTGCACATTATAGTCAAGTGTTTTGTCACTCAACATGCCTGTCACTTACTAGGCATCTTCTCTCAATATTCTTTATCTATAATGTCCATAATACTCTTTTCTATGTTGGGCATTTTATTTTTGTTTCAGTTGAAATTTAAATATTATGAGCCCTGACAGTTCACATATCATAAAACACTAGGCATCTTCTCTCAATATTCTTTATCTATAATGTCCATAATATTCTTTTCTATGTTGGTCATTTTATTTTTGTTTCAGTTGAAATTTAAGTATCATGAGCCCTGACAGTTCACATAACATAAAACACTATTTTATTTATAGATAACACTTCATATTTCATAAAGATTTTGACTTGTTTGTTTTGACAAGCACTCAAGTTGCAAGCCTACCATACCTACTTTGGAATGCCTATTCATCTTTTGTATTCCGTTTATGTTTCTGAACTATGGTCATCTACATTTCCATGGAGGTTTTCTTAAATCTTTCATTGTTATAAAAATTCATCCTCAGCATTTCAACACCTTCTGGAAAATAATAAAATCACAAATTCTAAAATTATATTTGAAGCACATCCTTATTGTGTTTCTTAGTTTCAACAGAATAAGGTACAAATACTTAAATACTATGTTAGAGCAAGTGTTAAAATTAAATTGAATATTATAAATAGAAAATTATATTGCCTTTTCCAATTTTATTTTATGTACATCATAATTTATGTCATTTTTATTTTAAAAAATAAGCATTTATTTATTTTTCATATATTTTTTGTGTTGTCTGTGTGCACACATAAATATCTGGTACTGGAAGAAGCCAGAGTAGGGTGTCAGATGTGATTGCATTAGAGTTCCAGATTGTGAACCACTGGGTGTGCTGGGAACAATGTTTGGTATTGATAAGAGAGACAAGTGCTCTTAAATGCTGAGCTATCTCTCCAGGCCTGTTTATTTTTTATATTAAGTAACTAGAATTAAGTATTATGTTTTGTTCTTAAAACTAATGAACAATATAAAACAAAATCACTACTTAATGTGAAATGAAATAAATATTTTAATGATTATGCTTCTATGTCTTCAAATTAGAAGAAAAATAGGGCTCTTTTCTCCTAATTGTATTTTGAACAGTATTAGTGTCAAATTTGCAAAATTTTTAGAGAAAAACTATTTTTATTCATTTACTTATTCTATCATCTATCATTTATATGTTTATGCATTTATTTATTTTTCTCTCAACTATTACATCATAACTACAGTTTCATCTCTCTTCACTCTTCAAAGTCTATTCCACCTCCCCTTGCCCACACATTGACTACTCCTCCTTCCCCCTTAACTATAATCCACTACAAACTTAAAATCAAAGAATATGTATTGACATTCCAAAATGTCTTAATGAAGAAATTCTGGACCAAAGCAAGTCCAAAAGTCAGTGGGGCAAAATTCAAACTCTGCATCTCCATTTCTGATGTTAAATTTCTTTTAGCTTTGTTGAGTGAAAACTTTTTTTTTCTCTCTCTCTCTCTCTCTTAACTGGTTTCCACTCCCTGTCTCTGGCATCTTTAACATCTTAGGGCCCCCAAGGTTACTTCAACTTCACAGCTTTTTTTTCCCAATGTCTGGGGTCCTGGGGTCCATACAAGATCTTCTGAGCTCCTCCACAGAATTTAAATCACTTTTCCAGCTCTGCTCTCTGTGGTATTCTAGACTTTGGCTGCCTCCTCTCTACTGGTGTTGCTATTCTTTGTGGTCATGCCATAGTATTTGCATCTTCAACATTCTGTAGTCTTCTCCTGTAACTAGACTGCACTTTAATCAATGGGCTCTCTCATAGGCTTTATTTATAGGGCCAAGTCCTAACTATTTTCCGTGACTCCTTCAGTCCTGGACATCGAACTGCTACTGAAGCTGCACCTTCACCAATTATTTTTCCTGAAGTGTTTAGCTTCAACTGCTTGACCCCTTCATGCTTTCAAACAAATCCATATATACTATCTTAGTTAAGGTTTTATTTCTGTGAAGTGATAGCATGACCAAAGCAACTCTTATAAAGGCAAATATTTAATTGTGGCTGGCTTCCAATCTCAGAAGTTTAGTCCATTATCATTATGGCAGGAAACATGGCATCTGGTAAGTGGTCATGGGGCTGAAAGTGCTGAGAATTCCACATCTTAATCCAAAGGCAGGCAAAAGATGCCTGATTCCACATTGGGCAGAATTTAAGCATAGTAGACCTTAAAGTCTGAATAAACATTGAGAAACTTCCTCTAACAATGTCACATCTACTCATGAAGGTCATACTTCCTAATATTTCCACTCCTTATGGAGAAGCATTGAAACATGAATCTATGGTGGCCAAACCTGTTCAAACTACCACATATACTCTCACATCAAAGCTGGACAAGGCAACAAACTAAGAGGAAAGGATCCTAAGAACAGACAAAATAATCATACACCGCACTGCTCCCAGTTTTAAGAACCCCACAAGAACTCCAAGCTACATAACTATAATTTATATGCAGAGGACCTAGCTCAGACCCAGATAGGTTCATTGACTGATACTTCAGTTTCCAAGATCTCCCATAAGCTCTGTTTGTTGATTCTCTTGGCCATGTTTTTAGTGTTTTATTTTATTTTATTTATTTCTGGTTTCTTTGACCCCTCTGCTTCCTACAAACCTCTTTACCCATCTTCCACCTAGCATCTGGAGTTCTGATGAGTCTCTGCCTCTTCTCCTGTAAAAGTTTCTTTTACTTACCAGATATAATTTTTGTACTGTTGAATAAGCTCACTCTTTCTAGTTCTTTATGAACTCTGCCTTGCTTGTTCAGCTCAGCTATTCAGGATCAAATTTGCTTTCCAAGCTGACTGATTCAGCTTGACTACATTTTGCTTCTGACTGAATTGCTCTGCTAGGCATCAAACTAAATCCTTTGTATTCTTTTCAAATTCTGGCCCATTATGTCTTCATCTATTGCATGTGTCTGTAAAACTGTCCCAAGAAAACTATACACCTCTCCTCTGTGCTGGTCTCTTAAGTCGGCTCTCTTCTCTATCTGTTGGGAAAATCCTATTTCAGGCTCATTCTATCAAATTTTTCTCTAATTTGTCAATTTGTCTGCCATTCAATTAAATGTCAATTTTGGGTATTAAAGATACATACTAAAGGCATGTCTATATTCCAGCCAGTAGGATAAAAGGTGTGTGGTATGTCTGCATTGCAGTAGGATGGTATACCTAGAAGGTCTTTGGATGAGAATCCTTGCCAGAGCAGCCATGTTGTAGGATTAAAATTCATCTACCTGATCCTACCAGTTATTAGATGAAGCTTCTCTGATGATGATCGGGCTCAGCTCGGGTTTCTGAGTATAGCAGAATGTTGTGAATCATTACCTCAATTTTATTATTAATTAATTAATTAATTAATTAATATTTTTGTCTGGTAGTGTTTGATTTTTATCGTAGGTTTATGAGCTTTCCAGCCTCTGCATCCTGGCCATCTTGGCTATTGTGGCCATCTTGGCCATCCTGACCCTTCTGGCAGTGTCAATGATGGAATCCTTTTTGTGGAATGGGTCTCAAGCTAGACCAGTTATTGATTGGCTACTCCCACAAGTTCTGTGCCACTGTTACCTCAGCATATCTTATAGGCAGGACAGATTGTAGCTTACAGGTTTTAGGGCTGAGTTGATATCTCATTCCTACCATTGTAAGCCTTGTCTACTCACTAAAGATGGTCAGTTAAGACTCTGTGTTGCAGGATACTTGATCATACTGTGAAACATGAGATTGTGTTATTTATTGGAAAAACTTGTTTCTAGTTCTTGTATGTTTAAGTGCTAGCTTAACCTTTAAAGGTGTAACACACACTCAATTAAAGAGCTTTCTGTTTGTTTTAAACAAGATTAGAAATTCAAACATAGGTCATGGGGTAAAGAAAGCAACCAGTTGACATGGAATGAACACAGGCAAAAACATGTGAATTAGAGGAAGTCAGGAGGGTGAATAGAGAGGTGCACAGGAAGTAGGAGGGAGTGACATTCAATTTGAAAGGTTTTTGAAATGGTGTACAGAAAGAGAGCTTGGCCTTCCTTTATTGGATATTGGCTGCTGAAGAAATTCAGCTGGATGGTTTCTCTGGCTCTCTGGCTTTTATTCCAGTATCTGGTTCCTGGTAAAATTGAACATTTGAAATTTTGTTAAAGACAACAAATTGCTGCTCCAACATGTGGTGTGAGTACAAGTACAGAGAAATCATGCCAACTGTGAAGGAACTGAAGAGCCATCAGATTTGGTGAGTGCCCTTGGAATTCCTCAAGAGAGAATTAGGGATGGGAAATAACATGATACAAGGTGTTGGGATGCTGTATAGTACTACTTTAGATGGCTTAAAAATAGAAGCAGAAAGTGAAAAGCTAAATGAATTAACTGAAATTGACTCACTACCAACTATGATTATTATCTTTTTAGTATTTCATATTTTATCCTTAATAGCCATAGTCAATTTCTGTACTCTCTCAAAGATTAAAAAAAAGCTTTAGAGATAAAGAAAAATAAAAATATGAAATATAGATGGATAATATACAAACCTTAGAAACAGTTATAAATTAGAATAAAAAATACATAGACACAGTCAGAGAAATTTAGACAAGACATACAAAGAATTATAAATGAAAACAAGGAAAATACTCCAACATAGACAGAGAAATTCAGATAAGAATCTACTCCACCACCCCATGATGAAACTGAAGAAGGGTGGCCCAAGGTTGTTAGAAAACCAACTTTATATCAGTTATTATACAAAACCTACAGGGAGAAGATAGTCACTCCAAAGACTATGAATAAACAAAATGGTATTCTATAAACATATTAGACTTGAGCAGATTCAAGGAAAAATTTATTTCATACAGTACACATTAACTCTATGTAAACCAGATATTAAATTCATGGGCTACTTAGAACAGAATTATGCTCTAAGAATAGAGGATTTGGGCACAGCTTTATTAGAATCTAGTCCCAAATTATAATGGTAACATAATAGAAAGATGAAACTAGGGTCATAGAACAATAAAATAAGGCTAGAGATATTAATATTTCCCAAGACCAGTTGCCATGTGAAAGTCAATATGCTGAGTTAAAAAGGCAACTTGAATTTGATGATCATAACTTGTCAGTATGTCCTTTAGCAGCTTTAAATTTTCAGGTCAAAGTTGAAAAATCCAGAAAGACATGAGTCATTTACTAAATTAATACAAGGCCTAAAAGAAGTCTTCACTAATTTTTTTTTTTGTTTTGCTTTTGCAAAGATTGGCTTCATCTATAAATGGAGCAATAACAGATTTAGAAGTCAAAAAAATACTAATTGATTTTTTGGCTTTTAAAAATGCTAACTTGGAATGCAAAATGGTAAATGGACCTTTAAAGGCAAGATCAGTATTGAGCATAGCTGTAGCCATTTTGTTCCATTCCTGCCGGCTATTTCATATTGTTGCGGTGATATGTCTGCCAGTCATTGATGCAGAAAAATTACTTGGCTCAGTGTCAGGTCTTGCTGACCACATACAATCTTATGTTCAGTATATTATGAAGTTTGTTAGCCTTAAGAATTTCCACAACTATAGACTCCACATAGAACCTATCAAACTAAAGATCAATATGAACTGTTATGCCTAAAATGGCTTGATTTAGGAAAGACTACTGGGAAGTATTTACAATAACCACATATGACCTCATTGTGGTTTTGTTTTATAAGCTAACTCCGAAAATTATTCTGAGTCATAGTCTCGGCCCCCTAATTCTGAGCTACAGCCCCAATGAATCAATCTTAGGATATGGAATCAATAAACCATTTCTGTGTGACTGAGATCAGAGTTCGTGTGAATTGTGCAATGACTCCTGCACCCCCAAAATCAGCACCAATAGATGAATGGATTTGAAAATGGATTATAGGTAAGGCATTCCTAGAAATAATGTTTTTCTTAGAAGTAATCCAAAAAGGAAGGCACTAGCTTTCTGGAGTATGCAAAAGGTGTGGCAAAGGCCAGAATTCAACTAAGGATTACAAGGAATAGGCAAGGTAACACGTTGCTATAGTAAACACCCTAGAGGGCCTCCTTTAGTCCCAAGTATCAAATTCCATTCAACCATTCCCTTTCAGAATTGGAGAATCTCAGCTATAGAACAAATAAATGATTTAAAGCTTGCTGTTAAAAACAGCACTGTTCTAGATATAATCAAGAACAAAACAGCTTTAGTAGCTAAAACAAAAATTCAGGAGAAATAAAAAACAAGTATCTTGGCAAATGTTATAAATTATCAGAGACTAAATCTAAATACACAAATAACTGCCATTGAACTTGAAAGTTTTATAGACATGGGAGCAGAAGTAGCTTAATTTCACCAAAATTTTGGAATTCAGATTACCTTTTTTCAGGAGGTAAGTACTCAGCTTCTGGGGATTGGAACTTTATCTCAGGTAAAACAAAGTGCAAGAAAAATCGAGTGTTTATAGGGCCAGAAAGACAAAAAGGGACATTAAAGTTAATGGCCAATATTGCCATGAATTTATAGAGATGTAATTTGTTGGTGCAATAGAAAACACAGACAAATATTCATCCAATCCCAGAAACAGACCATAAAATAAAATTTTTTCTGAGAGAAATATTAAGTATTTTTCAGGGTATTCTATCATATCTGGCATATAAGATAGTTTGACAGTAAATTTAAACACAGAAAGTACAAATCAGGAGAAATTAATTACAAATTCTTAATGATTTTCAAAACTTGCTGGGAGATATTAACTGGCTATGAACTAGAATTAAGTACTCAAGAACTAAGTACTTTATTTCAAACCTTACTATATTATCCAAGAAAAGTATCAGATGAAGCTGAAAAGTTATTAACTCTTGTACAAAAGAAATTACAGGAAACACATATGGACTATATGAATCCAAAACTGGATTGTATTTTGGTTATTTTACTTTCAACTCATTCTACCACAGGAATTCTTATGCAAAGAAAGATAATATCTTAGAGTGAACATTTCTAGCACACAAACAGATTAAACAAATTAAAGACCTATGTAGAAAAAGGTTTTTGGATTAATTCTGAAAGAAAAAATGATACATCATTAATTAGCAGGTAACAGCCCATCATAAACTGTCGTACCGTTCACTAATGCTGAAGTTGTATAATTATGGGCAGAAAATGAACATTGACAAATAGATTGTAGAAATGTTTTGGGAAAGATTAACAACAAATATTCAAAAAGCAAGAAACTTATGCTGGGAGTTGGTCTGATTCTGCTATATACTCAAATCCTAAATATTGACCACCAAGATCTGGTTACAATCCTAATGAGCATATTCTAGTATACACCAAATGATGTTGTGTAAACTGTGCTTACCTATCTTCCTATCTTCTCCAACTGGTCAAAAGAATGTAGCTGACATTAAGTTACTGGGGAGAATAGAGGTTGGCAGAGCTTCAGTTACTGGGAAGATGGTGGTAGACACATGGAGAGAGAGAGAGAGAGAGAGAGAGAGAGAGAGAGAGAGAGAGAGAG
>JADRCH010000195.1:461891-493215 GCA_019843965.1 Rhynchomys soricoides | reverse complement strand
GAGAGAGAGAGAGAGAGAGAGAGAGAGAGAGAGAGAGAGAGAGAGAGGAATTAAGGTAGGAGAAAGAAAATGGATAGGATAAGAGATCATCATTAGACAAGATGGACCAGAAGCACATAGCCAAGAGACCTATACCCTGAGAACAAACTGATGGAGCAAAAACAGGCTGGGTGAGACTCAAACAGCAAGTCTATTTCTCCAAGTTTATTTTTACACTCAGAAATAGGCAGTTGAGTGTAGAAAAAGAGTTTAGGGGTAATCATCCAAGCAATTGTGCTGATTAAATAAATTTATTATTGTATTATCAGTCTCATTCATCTGTGAGCTAGTTTGGGATAAAGAAAAATAACTACTTTAAAAATGCTTTTACAGTCTTCAGTTTATAAAAAGAACTAATTGGATTCTCCCTCATATAGTAAAAGGGACAGCAATTTCTGGAAGCCCTACATTCTGTTCCAAATAACTAAGAAAAGGCAGGTTATAAGTCAGGATAAATAAGTAAAGAGGTTCCAAACCCATATAATTCAGTTAAAAAAATCAGATATGTATCCAATTTTTATGTTATTATTAAATTTTCTTGAATCTCTTAATGTAGTTTCTACTCAAAGTATGCAAAAAGAGTTGTACATCTTGAAACCACTGAACGTTTTCCAAATGATTAAGAATTAACTTCACTATTTATTCAACTACAAGTAATCAGAAATATATATCATCCATTGTATATAATGCATATCAGATCTCACACAGGCCTACCAGGCCCTTTAGAACAAGATAATGATTAAACTAATCATTAATAGAAATATTAAGAGGAAATGTGATAGAAATCTCAGAAATTCATGAGAAACCAAATGTTAACAGCACAGGTTTAGGAAAAACATTTTTCTGTCATTTGAAAATAGGCCAAGGAAATTATAAGGAAATGCTTCACTTGTTCTTTGTATAACTAAACTCCAGGAAGTTACACCAAAGGTAACCAAAGAAATGAAATATATCAAGTATATGTGTTTTATTTATCAGAGTTCGTAAAATTAAAGTATGTGCACCACACCATAGAAAATTACTCAGGATTTCAATGGGCAACTGCTCTAAGTTCTGAAATGTCTGACCTGATAATTACACATTTATTAGAGGGTATGGCAATTATGAGGATACATTTACAAATTAAGAGTGAAAATGCTCCATCATGTGAATCTAGCAAAGTGAAACATTTTTGCATATTATAAAATAACACACATCACAGGTATACCACACAATCCTAAAGAACAAGCTGTTATAAACAGATCTAATTACACCTTAAAAGATATGCTTATAAACAGAAAGGAGAAGTAAAGATCCCCAGAGATAGATTTCACAGTGCTTGATTAACTTTAAATGTTTTAAATGCTAATGAGAAAGGAACAGCATCTGTGGAGAATAATTTGATACTAAAAAAAAAAAAAAATACTGAATTAAATCTGTCTGTATATTTTAAAGATGTGTTGTCCTCAGAATAGAAACTTGGATATATGTTACACTGAGGAAGAAGTTTTGTCTTTGTTTTCACAGGATAGGAAAAGCTGTGGATACCATCAAAATGGATAAAAATTGGATTTGAACAGGAAAGACATCCAAAATAAGGAGAGGTGAAGTATATCAGACAGCTTGGTCATGGTCATTCAGTCCCAACTAACTTATAAAATCTAAGAAATGCCTTTCACTTGATCATGCATGAAAATTAAAATAAAAAACAATAGTTTAGAATAATCATTTTTCAAATGTGGAAGTTAGGTCTGGTTGTTCTTCCCAGTCACATGCTCCCAGAAATAAGACACAGACTCAAAATATATTTACAAATACCTTGGCCATATAGTTATGTTCTTCTCTGACTAGCTCATAACTTAATTTAACCCATTTATTTTAATCTACATTCTATCATATAAAAGTCTGAGGATCATTGAAGAAGAACCCAGGCTCAAATAGTATGCAAAAAGTAAAGAACATTTGTTCTGCAGAACAACAACCATGCAGGGCTTAGCTATTCATACAAAATGGCAACAACCAGAGGAGCTAGAGTGTTCCTTTTAAGAGCATTTAGGGGAACTTCAGGAATGGTTAGGTCATTGTTAATATTATTGGCTAGGTAAGCAGCATTTACATGCTAGATTTCTAATTGGTTTCTTTTGGTCCAGCCTCAGAGAAATTCCAGGAATTATATCAGTCCTTGAGCTGGCTCTCTTTCTCTCTCTTGGCTAGATATCAGGGCCATTGCTGACTAACAACCAATTGACTGTGATTTTCTTTTGAGAACTTTTGCCTGTTACTTTGGAAAATTGAAGCTTAAGGCATAACATGGTAGCTTGTTCTAAAATGGAATGAGTTATGTCCTTTCATGATGTGGCTGGTTACCTGTGCCCAGGTACCTTGTGCCTGTCTTGTCACATCTTCCAAGGCAAATCTCCCATGCTTCAGTCTATCCCAGAATTCTCTGTGCCTCCCAGATTTTCCATCTCCTATTTCTTACCAATACCATAAGACATCAGATTTATTATTGACAGGTGTTATATCCATACAGATACAGATATTCCCTCTACAAAGGCATACTTGTCTTATGGTATGAAATAAAAAAAAAATGGGTTTCTTAAACCATATGTTTTAATTTCATGTCAGAATATTAGACTATAGTTTGCTACATAGTTTATTCCATCTTAGACATTAGCTTTTGACTTTTTCTCACAGTTAAGAGGTATAAAATGTTTTAAGAAGTTCAAAGGGTTACTATAGTTCAAACTTGTTTTCTAAATCTCTAAGAGTTGGAGTGATTTGTAGCTAAGGTGAAATATTTGAGCAGGGCTTTGTAGCCCATACCTTTAATACCAGCAGAGACAGGCAGGTCATTATAAGTTAGTTTTCTAATTCTAGAGTTACAGTGAACAAGACAGTGATAGTACTCACCATTATTTTATGACCACACAAGGACAAAAATTACATAGTACCCATAATTGATAAATTCATATACTATAAAAATCACATACTACATTTACATATTATTATTTTATAAAACCCTCTATAGGATTACTAGAAATACAGGTAAATCACAATGTGGACAGAAGCAAAGAGCATCTTTTGCAAGTGCTGGTAAGGTCATCTCCTTGCATGCATGCTTGACCAGTACTGAACCAGATGATGCTCTAATTATGGACATCATATTTATTGATAAATTGGCAACTGGGGATTCTTCATAAAGTAAAAAGTTATCCACCAACATTTGCCTTTCCTGTTGGCTTCTATTGCACATGCTTTGCATATATGAAGAATAAATATTCTCTTTAAGAAACAAAACTGGGAATTTTACAAGGCATGGAGAACCTTATACTCAGTCAGTGCGAACCACTCTATAGTCATAAGGGAGCTCCTTACAAAGACAGAGTCCTTCGCAGGCTTAGGCATGGAAGGGAAGTTATTACATTAGAACTGGTACCTATCTGAATTCCTTCATGACCAGGATTTGGTAGCAAAAATGTGTGTTCTTTCCTGTACTGAGGAAATAGCTCAGTTGCCTATAATCTCCATCTCTAATCACTCACCTCTCCCCTAAGAGAGGCACTTATTGAACTGTGAATATCAACAGAATGGTCACAACATTTGGCTAACGCTTGGTTACTGATGGTTTACCAACCATTGATAGAACCACAACTAATGGAAAGCAGCACTCTATAGTCCAGGGGATGGAATGGCCAATACTAAGGAAGGAACCACAAACTCAGTTCAGGACTATTGTCTATATGACAAACAAAAAGGAAAGTGAACAGAAAATCTCTACCTTATCCAGGTTATGGTACATATGGTCAGCAAAATGGAATACCTCTTACCAGCAGATAATTGACAAAAATATCTTGTCATAGGAGGCATGAAGGAAGATGGCAAAGCCTAGAAAATCTTAGCAAAGACATCAATTTTTTTTGTAGCTCATACAGGTAAGATAGACAAAATGTCTGAAAATAATGAAATAATGGACAAATTGACATCATGTTTAGTTACAACTTGAATATTAAAATTTTCCAGGGAACAAATTCAGAATAAATTAGCAAGAATAATGGATTATACATTAAAAGAAAAAAAAAATACTAGAACGTTTACCCCTAACACTAAAAATTAAGGGGAATTTGAGAACCAAATTATACCAAGATATCTCTACGAGAATAACTAAGGAATCCATACCAAGACCATGGTTTACAGTCTTTAAACCTATCCTTACAAGGCACATGGCTTTAATTCCAATACTTGAGAGGCAGAGACAGGCACATAAGAATTACAGTGATTTAAATTTAAAGCCACTTGTAAAAGGCAGGCTGAAATTCAAAGTGAATGCCCTTTGTGACCTAAAACTAAATAGATACACTTTGAATTTATGCATAAAGAGCAAGGGAAATATAAGCATATTTATCCACACATATTATTAGGATATATTTAGCTTCAAATTTTCAAAAGAGTGTCTTTTTAATTTTAATCGAAGTATAATACATTTTCTGTTGGCATAAAACATTTGCCCTAAGAAAGATATAATTGGCTAAAAAGGAAACCCCCAGAGTTAGAGTACTGGCAGGGTTTTGTTTTTATCTTTCTAGGAGAATAAAAACATCCACCTAAGGAAGCCAGAAACCACTGGACAGTGAAACATCTTTATAAAAATAATTGGTCATCAAGAGAAAATGACCCAAAATAAAGAGTAAATGGGCCAAGTGTTATCTCCCACCTCTAGCTTGTCTCTGCTTTCCCCTACAGTCCCAAGTGGCAAATAGTGTTTATGTGGTACCAATTCAATTAAAAATTAAAGGTGGCTTTGAGGTTGGAACATGTCTGTCTCCTCATTAAAACTTATGCATGCTTGTTAAGGAAAAATCCAAAATCTCTGTCTCATATCAGAGGAGTCAGCTGTCATGGGACAGAGGAAAAGGAAAAATAAAGAATGATTCTACTTGAATCTTTAAAAAAAATATTTGAAGGTATAAATATTATATCAAAATCTTTCAAATTAGTATGTCTATATGAACTTTCTGTCATGATACTAGTAGACATTAAGAATACTAATTCTAGAAATAAGCTTTATCAAGCTTCCTGTATGTGTTTTTAAATTTGAGTCTGAAGCAGGTAATGAGCAACAAAATTTATGTACCTCAGATGTATTTAATGGATTGTAGTCCTCACAGCCTTCTGAGATCTGCTGAATATGGCATTTAAAATGTTTAAGGTGGTTTTTTTTTTTTTTTTAACCATTCCCAATAGTAAACCTTGAGAATTCTGAAAAGATGATGGGCCCTGCAACTATCCATCCAACCAAAGTGTGATAACAGTAACCACTGGACAAATGTGTCTCATGCTTCTTACAATATCAGGTTCTGCACAAACAGTGGAAGCCTTTGGGTTGACTGCAGTTCTACCTAAGCCAGGATTTCCACTAGGATGACAAACACCACTGAAAAATCAGCTTCAGACCACAAATTGAGCAGGACAGTCAATTGCTGAGTTCATATGAGACTGACATGAATACCTTTACAGAGCTTTGAACTCAAAAATACTTAATCTTAAAACTGCCAAATACAACCAAGCTGGACATCATGAAAAGCTTGGTAGAGCAGTTTCATTATAAAGAGTTTTATTGTGTTAGGGTTCAAATCTTTTTTTTTTTTATTTAGACAAAGGGCAGGGGTGTTTCAGAATGTTTGATCACACTGTGAACCCCTAGATTGAGTTATTTATTGGAAAAACCTGTTTCTAGTTGTGATGTGGTTCAATCCTGGACACATCTTTAATCTAAGAGCATTCTGTTTATTGTAAACAGGATTAATTAAAGTCAACTATAACTCAAGAGGCACAGCAAGCAACAGTTGACAGGGAATGAATATAGGTAAAATTCAAAATGAGTAAAAAAGTTAGGAAGATGGATACAGAGGTAGAAAATGTAGAATGGAAAGACATTCAGTTTGAGGGGCCTTTGAGACTGCGTGGAGAAAGAGCTTGGCTTTCCTTTCTGGGATGTTGGCTGACAATATTCTATTGGGTGCTTTCTCTGTCTCTCTGACTTAGCAGGTTTTCACCACAGAATCTGGCTTCTGAGACTTTATTGGTAAAATTGAGCATTTGAGACTGTGTTAAAAATCAATTAAAAACAACAGTGCTGTATCTCTTATTAATTGTCTTCCTTTACTTTAAATGTCTGTGCTTTCATAGGTCCTGGGAAGCTACCATGTTTCTAACTACATCTCTTCATCATTACACTCTTTTTGAGGAAATACAACTGTCCCTTCTAGAAATGGCATGGCCAGTTTTCTAGTTGCATTGTTTTACATTTTAAGTTGATTTTAACTTGTTTGGAGAATAAAATTATAAGAATTATAAAGTACCATGCAGCATTTCAATACATTAATCTATTATGTAATACCAGAAATGAGATGAGTAATGCTTAATACTCCTTGGTCAGATTCCCTCCATCCCTGTCTTCAGTCTGTTTCCTGCTTTCACACCCTCTCGGAAGCAATAGTTTCACTTTTAGTTCCTATGAAATAAACATTTAAGTTTTTCTAATCTTCCATTTACTAGTTAGATTAGGCTACTGATAACTCTTTAGTTTGAATATAAAGTTCAAGGTCCATGAATTTTCAGAACACCATAAATTTCTTAACATGATAAATTATAGATATTGAAATGAGAGTTTCTCTACCTTTTTTTTTCTGAGATTCACAAACATACTTTTAGGGATTTTTATGGTTATCATTATGTTCTGCCATAGTCATATACAACAAATGTGGAAAATAATTAACCTTGGTTGTTTTCTAGCACTGAGCATTATATACCCTAATTTTGATCTTCCATTGTTAGTCTATATAGTTTTGTGTGTGCATGTGCATATGTGTGAGTTGCATATATATGTGTGGTGCATGTGTATAGGTGTGTATGCACACGTATGTCAGTGTGTGTACCTAGGATGGCCAGATATGAATTTTTGCTGTATTTTTAAGTGCTAGTACATCATCATTTTGAAACAGAGTTTCTCACTAAACCTGGGAATCACTAGTTGGGTTGTTGGATAGCGGGAGAGCTCTACAAATTCTGTCTCCACTCCCTCAGCAGTGAAGTAAAGGATGCCATTATCTGACCACATAGGGTCTAAACTCAGCTCTTTTTACTCACAGAAAAAACACTTTATTCACTGACCGATCTTCCCAGTCCTTCCCCTATTATTTTTAACATAGTTTTTTATTACAAAAAGATGTTATCCACATTAAATCTGCATATTCATCATGAACTTGTAAATACATTGCAAGTAAAATCAGAGTGGTCATTATTTAAACTTCAAATCAGGAGACTACTCAAGTGAGTATAATATAATCCTAACAGTAAACAGATAAAAAATTAAGAGTCAGAAAAATTATTAAGAGTAATTGGGACATGGGGTTCTCTCTGGCTGCCATTGCTACCTGTGAGTTGAATGAGGACTGCTAATAGCAAAGAAGTCTCTGAAAACTAGAAACTAGGCAGTTTCTGAAAACTAGAAAAAAAAACAAAAACAAAAACAAAACAGACAACAACAACAAAACAAGGCTCACAACGCTTCCAGGAAAGGACTCAACCTTCAAGACACCTTGATTTTGGTCCCAGAAAAATGTTTTGCATTTCTGTTCTCTAAAAACTGAAGATAATAGTTTATTGTTTTGAAATACTGTAGTAGTTTGTTACAGCAGTGATAAGAAATTTAAACTGGTGTTAATCTTTCATACTAACCTTTATAATCTGAAATTCTCATTATAAAATATGACCAATTGAGTAGTATCCCATAAGGTTTCTGTGAAGGCCTAGGTAAAATGTTAAAGCCTAGGCAACTGTTACCTGTCTAGCCTGCAATTTTGTGCTGCTACTAATAGTATAAGAAACCTTTCTCTTGTTCTGTATTAGGAAACTTTCTCATGCTCTAGATGATTGCAGATTTTGTTATTTTCTGTGCTTTGATGTCCTTGGAAACCCATCACAATAGAAGTCTGTTAGAACTGCTTGGTATAGTTAGTCATAACAGGCTTGGACCCAAGCCAACTGTTTAGAAGCACCTCCTGCAACTATTTATGAGCTTTTATGGTTTCTTGCCTTTATAAGCTGCCCTTGTCATGGACCACAACATAAGAAAGACAATTGCAGCAATATAAGATACCATTTGAGTATGGGATGAATAAAGTTTAAGTTTCCAAGACATCCCTGGGAACTAACATCATGCTTGGCAAAAGAGACCTATACATTGGTGACTGCTATCCTGATTAGCAAGATATGAATGTTAGGCTAGGCAGGTCCCCTGCCATAGTTTAATACCTCAACCAATGAGGATCGGATAAGTGTACAACAATTACATGCTTCTAAGGAAATCTCCTATCCCTAAGTCTTGATTGGTGGAATAACATGGCACAGATATTTGTGGAATTTAGGCTTAAATACTTGTTGGATCTTAACTCACCATCCCAGCCAGTTTCTGAGTGTTTTCTGTGACCATGATCTATCAGTTTTAGGGTGGCATTACATAGATTATCCCTATTTCACTGAGATCCCTGTCTGAGTTTTTTGTGTGTTGATTCCCAAACCCTAACAGTCTTGTCTACATTTATATCCTTGATAGATTTGCAGAGTTCCCCCTGATTGGAAGATCAGTTAACTAGTAATATATATAAACTGGGGTAATCAGACCAGGAGGGATAACTTCATATACCTGGGTCTAGTCAGAGTGTTCATAAATATCAGCTAGCTATGGACCGTGGAACTACTAGCAGTTTTCAAGAAAATATGTAATGTACTTTATTAAGTCTACTGGGGTCTAATAGGTAAATATAACTTTTATTTGCCTGATATAATTGTCATCTTGAGACTTACTGCTAACTAACCTCCTGCTTTTCAGCTCTCTGTGAACTATGACTAGTTGGTTCAACTCAGCTGTTCTGGCTCAAACTTTTCCAAGCTTACTGATTTAATGTGGGTTCTCTCAGCTTCTCACTGAATTGCTCTAATAGGCCTCAAATTATCTTTAGAAATTTGTTCTAATATTCTGGCTCCTTCTTATTCTCTGGCTTCAGCTTCCCCTGTTGTCATTCACCGAACTGTGCAGACTCATAATCTCAACTCCACCGCACTGCATTCACTGACTCCCAATTGACTGACTGAACTGACCAAACTTCATTCTCCTTATGCTGCTCTTAAATAGCTTTTCTCCTGAGGTGTGTGTGTGTGTGTGTGTGTGTGTGTGTGTGTGTGTGTGTGTGTGTAACTCTGCCTCATTCTGGCAAATATTTCTTTGATTCTTTACTTTGTTTACCCCACAATTAGAAGTCATTGTTTAGGATTAAACTATGTACTGAAGAGTTCCAATCAGAGGGGTTAAAGGTGTGTACTAGGGCATGTTTATATTCCAGACAGATCACACAGACCTAGAATGTCTTTGGATGTTATCAAACAATCCACATTGCCAGATTAACATTTCTTTACTGTAATATTTCACAGTACTTCTTCCTTTCACTTCTTATCTATAAATTATACACAGTAATACATCACCATGCATCATACATTTGAAAGACTATAAACATGCTAAATAAACACAAACTTTAATCAACATTTATTCAATGTTTTGTTGTAAGTAAGATTCCAATCTAGAACAAGGAATCTACTGGATTATTTTATAAATATAAGCAGCCAATAAGAAGGAAGAAGATACTCAGCTTTGTTATGTTATCTTTCTCCATTACATTTATAATTACAAAACACAATGGAAAAGTAGTAGTCACGATTTGGCATGCATTTGCATCATGATCACAATGATTTGCATTTTCTAAATTTCTACCATAACAATAGCATCATTCTCTCCCAGTTTAATTTTGGATTACAGATTGAATAAGGACTACAGTTAGGTACTTCAATATGGTACTGCATAAAGTTCTAATTTTTTGAAGCTGATATTTAAAGTCATTGGGAGTTATGACTTAATCAGGTACAATTTTATGATTGCTAAACTTCAATAAGTTCCTGCATGAATGATTGCTAGGCATGTCAACATATTATTCTGCTTTTCCAATAATTGCTGTATAATAAATTGATAAAATTTGGTTTATTAAAGTACTCATTTGTCTAAGAATATTGTCCATTAAAAGGGGGTTGAATTTATCCATGACTTCTAGATTTCCTTTTAGTTTATTTCTTTTTTATTTGACTTCTATGTTCTGTCAATGAGATAACAGAAAGCCTAGTCTTCATATAAGTTCCTTACATCTTATAGACATTGAAACATAAACAGAACTTATATACCCCTGAATATATTGGCTTGGTTCTAAATAATAATAAAGTGTTCAGTAGGTTCTCTATTAAACCAAAATTCATGTCAACCAAAATTAGAGCACTTAACAACATGACAATATCATCATAAATTATTTCATATAGCCATTGATTGATTAACTTTATTATTAATTACACAAATTTTTCATAAATACCTACTGATACACTAAAAGGCTTATTTGTAAACTACAAAAAAAAATCCCATTTGTTCCTAATTATTTTCTTCAAAATACTTTTGTTTATTCTTTGAAAAATTCATACAAGTATACAATATATCTTGGTCTTATCTACTCCTACTTCTTTCTCCTATTCTCTCAGGAACCTTCCATCATATCTCCCTCCCGAACATAATGCCCCTCTTTTTGTATATAACACACTGACTATAATTAATGATTTCTATATGCACATGCAAGTGGTGTAACCTACTCCAAGAAAAGTAAGACTCCCTCTGCATCTTTGTTATTTTTCAATGGTTTGACAAAACAACAATACCAAGGCAACCTATAAAAAGAAGCTTTTATTTTCGATCTGAGTTTCCCATGGGTTAGCATCTATGGCTATTGTCATGGAGAGCACTGTAACTGACAGGCCTGTTTGTCACTAGTGAACCAGAAGCTCAGAGCTTATATCTGATTCACAAGCAAGAGGCAGAAAGAGCTAACTGAAAATTCATGGGCATTTGAAAATTCACTCTCCTAACTTTTCTCAAACACTTACCCTAGACTGAGGACCAATTATTTAAATATAGAAAACTAATTGGGCCAGTCTCTTTTAAACTATCACATAACCCCAGCAGCCATCAACTGTCAGTTGCTCATAACTATGAATGTGGCATTAGGAAACATTTCCCTTTCCGTATTGAAATTTAACTCTTAGTTTTATGAAGTTTTATGTGCAACAGCAATATTTAAAATGTAAGAATTTCTGTGTTGGGCTGGAAGAATGGTTATTTTGTTTTAAAAAATAATGTGCTACCCTTCATAGGACCCACAACTTTCTGTAATTCCAGCTGAAAAGAGATCCTATACTTCTAGACACTCACACTCATGTTCACCCCTATACACACATACACATACTTAAAAATAAAGCCTTGGAAAAGAAATAATATGCTATCTATTTATCTATGAGCTTGAATGAAATGTTCTAAGAGAAAAAAAGAATGTGAATTATCAAACTATCAAAATAGTTGTAGCAGCAGCTTTATATCTGTGATGTGCTTGCCTAGGCATATTTCCTATGTGGATAATGATGGAGTGGAGCCCTGACAAAGGTGAGGAAATTAGAATCATAGCCATAGACAAGAGATCATAGTTTATTTTAGAGTAGTGACTGCATTATGATAATTGTATTCTGTGTGTTCTTATCTTCATTGTATTTTTTGTTGTAATTTTTCAACAGTATTTTTGTGTAAATTTTTTTCTTTTTTCTTTCCCCCATCACTTCAGAGGTACAAATAAATTCCCATAGTCAATCTTTATTAAAAAAAATAAATAAATAAGAAAAAAAATACAAAGAAAAATGAATAGACTACTTAATACATAATTTAAAAGAAAATAATAATGCTTGGTTTAATATGCTCTTCTCTATCCTGTTTATGTCACTGCCCTGTTCTTGTTTATGGGTTATTTGTTTTGAAAAATGATAAATAAAATATAAAAGAATAATAAGATGAGAGTCTGGGAGGAGGTGTATACATGTTTGAAGGATTAATATGATCAAAATACATTTTAGGTATGTTGTATAAAATCTCAAATAATAAATCAAAAATACATTATAAAAACAAAACCTGTCTTTATACTTCTGAAGATAGAAAGGGAGAGAAAGAATGCCAAATTCTTGAAATTGAGCAATCTTCTGTGGAGATGAGCGATACTTGATACTGACTAATATGTTATGGAAGGTTAGACAGAAAATAAAACAGTAGTAAGGAAAAAATGGTATATTAATAATTTCTATTTACTATAAAAAATCAAGGTCTTTTTAAAAATCTACATATTACCAATTTAAAAAATAAATAAATAAAAACATAGTGGTCTACCCTCTAACAGTAAGGGGAGAGAATACACTATTCTCCAGGGTGAAGGTCTGTAACAAAATAAGGTCTACCTTATTTTGCTAATAAGGTAGAGTGAAGGACTAGGCATATTTTTTTTTCTATATGACCCAAGAAGATTTTGGTGGTTGTTGTTCCTGTTTATGCTTGTAAGAAATTAAAATGATTAAACTGAGTTAATTCTCCATAAGTACAATTTCTTTTTAAATTTTCTATGGCTCACATAGAAGTTGTCAATTTTATGTTACTGTGAATTTTATTAGGGTAATGAAATGCTGTGACTAAATATCGTATTAAAACAAAACAAAAGAAAAAACTGTACATACACACACACACACACACATACACGCACACTGTGGCACTGTGGCACTGTGGCACTGTGGCACTGTGGCACTGTGGTTCTGTGGCACTGTGGTAAGAATTTTTTACCAGCAGTGTGTGGTCTTTTTGTCCACATCCAGCATTTGTTGTTAGCCAGCATGAAATAGAATTGCATTGTGTTTTCTCTTTATGTTTCTCCAATGGTTTTGCAACTAATTTTTTTTCTGATTATTGGTCATTTTTATTTCAGCTTTTGAGAATGATCTGTTCATTTCTTTATTTTCTTTACTGATTGGGATGTTTGGATTCTTGTTGCTCAGTTCCTTGGATACTAATAACTTTTAAGCAAGCTACTTTGTAGAAAGTGTCACAGATAATAGATCCATAGCAACAAATTACTACTGACTTGAAATGTAGAGTGCTGATATTTTGGAGGCATTGGAGTCTTTATGTGTCTTCTTACCTTAGCCATGCATTCTTTATCTTTAAAGTGTAAATATAGCATTTTCTTCCTCATTACATCTATATGGCATTCTTCTGCACAGTCTTAGACATTTTATTTTGTATTAAAGTGCACTAAAATTTACTTGACTATTAAATCTCTTTATTCTGTCTTTGAGGGGGCTGGAAATGATAAGTCTATGCATAGAGTAAGAACAGATTCCTTCTATCTACAAGCTAAATAATCAAACAAAATCCCCATTTCCATGAGTGGATTACCTTCTTTGAACTATTGTTTGGAGAAGAGGACCGTGGGCTCTCAAAATATTACAGACTATGACCATTGCTTTTGGTTACCCACACCACTTTATGGCAGGACATTATGAAAAGATCATAGAACATAGAGAAATCAAGATGACACAAACCTTTAAACCTTGAAGCTGCCTTCCTACTGACTAGTTTCTACAATATCATAAAATGCTACTCATGCTTCTCAGGAAGAAAAGCAATCAATAATCTTAGCCAGCTGTGGACCTTGAAAGATGTAATAAAAACCTTCTGAAAGACATATTTATTGATATACTGATGACTTGAGTATTGGGGAAGAAAACACAGATCTCTAATTGTATTTAAGTACCACTCCATAGCAGAGATAACTAGTATTGTAAATCTGGTTATGAACTCATGGCTGGGAATATCATAAAGTTTATGAGAAAACCTGTTACTATTTTGTCAAATGACTATAGTATTAAACTGTCTTCTAAATATTTATCCTCACAACCATAGTTTAGTACAGTTCTTATCCTTTATCAGAGCGGCTTCATTATTTTTTTCAGGGAATGAAAATTAATACAAAGACACAGAATTGGTTAAAGTGCAAAGAATAAGTGACTGTGTATTTCTCAGCATTAATTGACATTCTGCATCACACTTCTCCTAAGACTCAGAGATCATGGTGGAAGAGAGAATGAAAAGATTGTCAGAGTCAAAGATTGAGGGGGACAGAGATACAGGAAATTATAATCAAACAGGAGAAGGATATGAATAAAACTGCCCAAGATTTGAAAAAGGGCAATACAAAAAAAAACCACAAACTGAGGCACTCCTGGAGATGTAAAACCTAAGGAAGAGAATAGGAACATAAGCATCACCATGGAATATAAGAGATGGAAGAGAAAATCTCAGGAATAGAAGATATAGTAGAAAAAATTGATACATCAGTCAAAAAATTGCAAAATTTAAAGTTCATGACATAAAATGTCCAGGAAATTTGAAACACTATGAAATAACCAAACCTATAGGAATAGAAGAAGGAGAAGAGTCACAGCTCTTCACCAAATTATAGAAGAAAATTTCTAATCTAAATAAAGAGATATCCATAAGCATACAAACACTTACAGGACACCAAACAGTTGGATCAGAAAAGTAAAATGCCCTACCACAAAATAATCAAAACATTAAATGTATAGAATAAAGACATTAAAAGCTGCAAGGGAAAAAAACGCCAAGTAACATATAAAGGCAGACCATCAGAATTACATCCAAATTCACAAAAAAGACTCTAAAAGCTAGAAGGGCATGAGTATGTATTGCAGACCTTAAATGACTAAAGATATTACCCCAGAATACTATATCCAGCAAAACTATCTGTCAACATAGATGGAGAGACCAAGATATTCCATGGTAAAACCAAATTTATACAATACCTTCCTACTAATCCTGTCCTCAGAAGATACTAGAGAGAAAACTCAACACAATAAGGCTAACCACCATCAAGAAAACACGAGAAATAAATAATTTTACACCACTTAAACCAACAGAAGAGAAACACACACAGTTATACTATCACCACTAACATCAAAATAACAGAAATTAACATCATTGATCATTAATATCTTTCAACATCAGAGGACTCAATTCCCCAATAAAAAGACACAGGCTAGTTGAATGGGTGTGTAAACAGAATCCAACATTCTGCATACACAACAAACATATAAAGGTAAACATTACCTCAGAGTTAAAGGATAGAAAATGGTTTTCTAAGCCAATGGCCCCAAGAAACATGTTGGAGTAGCCATTAGTAACATCTACTAAAATAGACTTGCGATTAAAATTAACCAAAAGAGATGGGGAAGGATACTTTACACTCATCAAAGGAAAAATCCAGCAAGAGGACTTCTCAGTTCTGAACATCTATGCCCCAACTACAAGGGCACCCTATTCATAAAAGAAACATTACTGAAGCTTAAATCACACATCAAACTTCACATACTTATAATGGGAAAATTCAGCCCACTACTCTTAACACTGGACAGGTCATAGAGACAGAAACTAAGCAGAGAAAGAAGGAAACTAACACCAATTAGGACTCAAATGGAATTAACTCTACCTATTGAACATTTTACTTAAACACAAAAGAATATAACTTCTTCTCTGCACTTAAAATAATCTCCTAAAATATTGATGATATAACTGGTCATAAGACTAAGATTTCCAAGAAGATTGAAACAACCCCATGCATCCTATCAGATCACTACAGATTAAAGCTGCACTTCAACAACAACAGAAAGGCTACATACTCATGGGAACTGATCAACTCACTACTCAATGTTCTTGGGGTCAGAGAAGAATTAAAGAAATTAAAGGCATTCTAGAATATAATGATAATCAGGATACAACATATCCAAATTTATAGTACACAATGAAAGCAGTGATAAGAGGAAAGTTCATAGTGTTAAGTGTTTTCATGAAGATATTGAAGAATTCTCATACTGGAAAATTAAATGTATACCTGAAAGCTGTCAAAAAGAAGAAGAGGAGGAGGAAGAGATGGAGGAGGAAGTAGAAGAAGAGGAAGAGGTAGATAAAGAGGAAGAAGTGGAATAAGAAGAGGAAAAGATGAAGAAGAAGAAGAGGAGGAGAGGAAAATTAGGAAGCAAAGACACCCAAGAAAAATAGAGAGGTAGACATTGTCAGGCTCAGTGCTAAAATCAATCAATAAGAAAAAAAGAGAATACAAATAATCAATGAAACCAAGATCTGGTTTTTTGAGAAAATCCACAAAATAAGAGCAATCCTTAGCTAACTAAAAGGCAAAGAAACAGTATCCAAATTAAAAATATCAGAAATGAAAAGGGAGATATACTAATGACCACTTAAGAAAATCAAAGAATCCTTAGGTCTTACTTCAAAAGCCTGTACTCTACAAAATTGAAAAAAAAAATTCTAAATTAAATGGTTGATTTTCTAGAATTGTAACAATTACCAAAGATAAATCAAGATCAGGTATACTATCTAAATAGTCCTATAGCTCTCAAGGGAATAAAAACAGTCATTAAATGTCTACACACACACACACACACACACACACACACAAACATCAGGACCAGATGATTTTATAGTACAGAATTCTATAACACTTTCAAAGAAGAACCAAAACCAATATGCCTCAAACTATTCCACAAAACAGAAACAAAAGGAACATTGCCAAACTCATACTATAATGCCACTGTTACTCTGACACCTAAACCACACAAAGTCTCAAAAAATACAGAGAATTTCAGACCAATTTCCATTCTGAATGCTGATACAAAAATGCTCAATGAAATACTTGCAAACTGAATCTAGGAGCACATCAAAGACATCATCAACCATGACCAAGTAGGCTGTGTCCAAGAGATGCAGGGGTGATTCAATATCATCAACATAATCTACCATATAAACAAACTTAAAGAGAAAAAAAACAAGATCATCTCATTAAATGCTGAAAAGGCCTTTGATAAAATCCAATACCCCTTATGTTAAAAGTCTTAGAGAGATCAGTGATACAAGGCACATAGCAAAAGATAAGAAAGACAATATACAGCCAGTCCATTGCTAACAGAAAATTAGATGTAGAGAAGCTTAAAGCAATTCCACTAAAATCAGGGAAAAGACAAATTTGTTCACTCTCCCTATCTCTTCTATATAGTATTTGAAGTTCTACCTAGAGCAATAAGACAAAGGAAGGACCTCAAGGGGATATGAATTGGAAAGAAAGTAGTCAAAGTATCAGTATTTGCAGGTCATATTATAGTATATATGACTCAAAAATTCCACCAGAGAACTCTTACAACTGATAAACACCTTCAGCAAAGTGGCTGTATTCAAAATTAAGTCAAAGAAATCATTAGTCTTTTATACAAATGATGAATGGCATGAGAAAGAGGTAGGGAGATAATACCCACTCCAATAACCACAAATAATATAAAATGTATTGGTATACCTCTAACTAAGCAAGAAAAAGACATGCATGACTAGAATTTCAAATCTTTGAAGAAAGAAACTGAAGAAGATATCAGAAGATGAAAATTCCTTCCATGCTCATGTATAGGTTGGATTAATATAGTAAAAATGGCAATCTTACCAAAGCAATGTATAGATTCAATACGATTTCCATCAAAATTACAACAGGATTCCTTACAGATCTTGAAGGAACAATTCTCAACTTTATATGGAGAAACAAACAAGCAAACAAACAACAACAAAAATAGTGTAGCTGGAACAATCCTGAACAATAACAGAACTTTTGGAGGGATCAATATCCCTGACTACAAGCTATATTACATAGAAATGATATTAAAAACAGCAGAGTGAGTGTTGGTATAGAAACAGACAGGTTGATCATTGGAATCAAATTGAAGATCCAGAAATAATTCCACACACCTATGGACATTTGGTTTTTGACAAAACTATACAGGGGAAAAGGGAGAAAATCTTCAACAAATTATGCTTGTGTAACTGGATATCTGCATGTAGTAGAATGCAAGTATATCCATATTTAACACCCTGCATAATACTCAAGTCCAAATGGATCAATGACCGTAATATAAAATCATATACACTAAATCCATGAGAATGGAAATTGGGGTAATGACCTTGAATTCATTAATATATGGGATCCCATGAAACTGTAATGTTTCTGTTAGTTAAATGACACTGTCAATAGGATAAACTGACAGCCTACAGATAGGGAAAAGATCTTCACCAACTCTCCATCTGACAAAGGAGTTTTATCCAAAATATATAAGAATGCAAGATCATAGACACCAACAAATCAAATAACCCAATTACAAAATGAGACACAGAGCTAAATAGAGAATTCTCATCAGAGGGATCTCGAGTGGCTAAGAAGCACTTAAAGACACCTTACACACATCAGAGTGGTTAAGATCAAATACTCAAGGGACAGCACATGCATGTTAAGTATGTGGAGCAAGAGGAAATCTTTGATTGCTGGTGAGAATAAAATCTTTTATGACCACTCTTGAAATTAATTAGGTAATTTCTCAGAAATTTTAGAAATAGCTCTCTCCGAAGACCCAGCTATACCACACCTGTGCATATATTCAAAAGATTCTCCATCATCCTACAAAGACACTTTCGCAATTATGTTCATAGCAACTTTATTTATAGTAGCTAGAAACAGGAAACAACCTATATGTCCCTTACCTGAGGAATGGATAAGGAAATTGTTGTTAATTTAAAAATGATGACATTATGCGTTTAGCAGGCTAATGGACAGAACTAGAAAATATCATCCTGAATAGGGTAACTCAGGTGCAAAAGGACATTCATGGTATGTACTCACTGAAAAGTGGATATTAGCCGTAAAGTGTTGGTTAGGCACAGTATAATCAATGGACCCAAAGAAGCAAAATAACAAGGAGGGCCCAAGAGAGTATAGTTGAATCTTCTTCAGAAGGGGAAATAAATAGATAACGGAGGTGAATGGGTAGAGAGAACTGAGTGGGAGAGGGAACAAGGAGGCTATAAGGTGTAAGGAGGTCAGGAGATCAAGAATGGAAACAGGAAGTGGGGTCATGCAATCTCTAGGAAGTACCAGAAACCTGGGATGGAGGGAGGCTTCTAGAGTGTCTATGGGGGTGATTCTAGCTGAGACTCCTAGCAGTGGGAGATATGGTTCTTGAAATGGCCACTTCCTGTATCCAGGAAGATGTCTCAGTAAGGGATAAAGATAACAACCCCACCCCTACCCAACACATACACAAAACCTTCCATCCAAAATATGGCTTGCTTACAAGATGCGTAGGGACAAAGATAGCATAGAGACTGAGAGAATGACCAACCAATGACTGTTCCAAACTGAGACCCATCCCATGGGTCTCATCTCATGGGAAAGAACCACTTCCTGTCACTATTTATACTCTGTTATGCTTCCAGACAATAGCATAATATAACTGTCCTCTGAGAAGCTCCATCCAGCAGCCAATGGAAATAGATGCAGAGACCCACACCCAAACATTAGATGGAGCTCGGGGAGTATTATAGAAGAATTGTAGAAGAATTGAGGGACCTGAAGTGAACCAGGACTCCAAAGGAAGATGAACAGAGTAACCTGGACCCTTGGTGGTTCCCAGAGACTGAACCACCAAGAAGAGAGTAAGCAGAGGCTGAACCTAAGCTCCCTGCACATATATAACAGTACAACTTGGTCTTCATGCATGTCCCCCAACAGTTGGAGTGGGGGCTGTCATTGAATCTGTTGCCTGCCTGTCTGTGGATATTGTTCCCCTAACTGGGCTGCCTTGTCTGACCTCAGTGGGGAAGGATGCACCTAGTAATACAGTGATTTGATGTGCTGGGGTATGGGTTGGTTAGTATGGGAGGGCGTGGGAGGGTTGAGAAGGAAAAATAACTAGCTGGGGATTCTACATAACAGGGTACTTGGAAGAGAGGGGTGCTGATATTGGGATGTTAGGTGAATAAATAAATACATTTTAAAAAGAATAATTAAAAACTAAATAAAATTTGAAAAAATATTGAATATATTTGCAAGGTATTTTGTGAAATTTAACCAATACAAAAGGTGTTGATAAAAGACTTCTTAAGAAGTCATTGTTTCCTTGTATTGAAAAGAAACATAAAATTCATAGGGAATGGTTTATATTATATTAATTAGCAACTTGACAGGATCTAGAACTCTCTGGTTCAAATTACAAGATGGTGAGATACTCTCATAAAGTTCATTAATTGTAAACATTGATGAAAGGAAAGGCAGACTGAACCCTGTCAGTCAACTCAGCTAATATCTAGGCCCAGATCCAGGTCTTTGAGTCAACCCATTCCAATATCTACCCCATTTAGGAGTTGCTGGAGTGAATGAAGGAGCTTGTTCTACTGAGCCAGAGCTGCAGGGTCACCATGACTCTGGCAACAGCAGAAAATTTGAGATGATGATTTGAGTTTCAATGATGGTAAAGTGATTCTGAGACATTGAACAAGACCAATGACTCATTGCAATGAATATTTGTATGCAAAGCTGTCTGGATGAAAAAAATACTGTGTGACATACCACAGTTTCCAGTGCCACTGTGTCAATGGAATATTTGATGGAATGGTGGAAAAATAGAGGATTAGATCAGAGAGTGAGTAGTAGAGAGAGGTCATACTTGAGACACTATGGTAGTGATAAGTTTGAGAAAAGCCTGGAGTGGACAGGGAAACATGTCTTGCTGACATAGATAGTGAGACATGCAGTGACCTGGAGGTAGCATTCCATCTCAATCCATGATCACTCTGCCAAGGAACACAATTGTTGGCGTTCTGAGCAATGACAGGTTGGCCAAGAGAAAGAAGTGATCATTTTCAGGATTGGATTTCTTCAAAAAGTGTCTATGGTATGTGCTACCTTTGGAGGCCACTTTGATATCCATGGTCTGCTGTCATAGTCTGTGTTGATGCCCATAGTTCATATTGATGTCCAAGGCTGAGATACACAGAAGGGCTTTCGAATGTCCTTGGTAAAGCTACTGTCTGACAGCATACTGGTATGGTGGTAGCCTGCACTGTCACCTAAGGCCAAGGTCATGTCTGAGTCTGGGCTATCCAAGGTTTTGTCTAGATCTGTGATCTTACTGTTTCCAGGATCTGTGTTGATATTCATGGTCAGTGTTATCACCAAAGAGCACTCAGATTTCCACTGTCTGTGTTCCTGCCTGAAGCCATGTTAATGTCCCAGAGCCAGCTGTACTTCTGCCAAGAGCCATATTGATGAGTCATGTGCCTTACCACCTGGAGCCATGGTGATGTCTGTGATTCATGCTGACACTGGGGACAATGTGGATGCCTATGGTCTGTGCTGTCTCTAGAAATAATGTGAAGTCCATGATCCATGTTCTCACTAACTGGAAAGAGCAAAAAAGATACTTTTGCCATGGTATTTATGACTACAGAGTCTCAATTGAGGAAGAGGGCCATAGAAGGCTTCTATGACAACCCCTACCTCCACCATACCCATTCAAAAAAGTAACAGCCTAGAGAGGAAGCCATGAAAACGAACTTTTTAAAATTGTGGTAAGGATTCAGAAGTATATCTGACCAGTTCTGGCAAGGGTATGAGTGAATATTTGCTCAGTTTTCTTTAAGGATGGGACACACTGAGTTTGACCAAGCATCAATGATTATATGAGAAACACAAATTGGACTTCTTTTTTTCTTTTTCTGCTTAGTTTTTGGTGGTGGTGGGAAAGGTCACAAGGATGGGTGGGCGAGACCTGGGAGGACTGGAGAAAGTATGCTCAGGGTTTATTATATGACATTTCAAAATAATCAATAAAAACATGAAATGAAAAGGTCATTGTTCTATGATATGTTTTAAAAAGTACTCTTGTTGGAATTTCACTCACAGTACTGTTCCCAGAGCTAAGTGAGTGCTAGAAGCTATGATTTACCTGTTTTTCTCCTCATATGTATGGTTGTATTAACTACTGCAGGTGTATTTTAACTAATCTTTATGAATTAGAGCTATCAGTTGTGTTATTTCCAATTTACATAGAAAGATATAAATACATGCATAGATATGTTATAGGTACAAGTAGAGAGAAGTATAGGCACAGTGTAGGGTAGGTGTACATGTCAAATGTAGGCATAGGTATAGATATAGGTATGGATAGATTCCTTTTTCCTATGTAAATAAAAAAAGACATGGACTGAAAAAAATAAACCTTGTCTTCACATTAGATTATGCTATTAATACTGTGATTTAAGGGAATAGCTTATGCTACCTGTTTGCTTATGTTTATTTGTTTTTTTTTTCATGAAAGAAATTTCTTAGTTTCTTTTCCCTATTGCTAAAATATAATGATTTGATAAAAAAAATCAGTAGATAAGAAAAACAGATTGCATAGTAAAGAGCAAAACATATTATTTACATCCATGGAGCCCATATTTGAAACCATCTGTAGGGCCAAGAACAAATGGCTGAATAGCTCAGAGATCTAGGATAGAAACAAACAGGACTTGTACAAAAAAATAGTCAATGAAATGATTCCTAATGATGTTCTGTTATGGTTATAGACCCAAGCTTAGCCTAATCATCATCAGAGATGCTTCATTCAGCAACTGATAGGAGCAAATGCAGAAACCCACAACCAAACATTCAAGAGAAGGGGAAGAAAGATTGTAGAAGTCAGAGAGGTCAAGGATACCACAAGAACATGGCCCACAGAATCAACTAAGCAAGGATCATAGGATCTCACAAAATATGAACCACCAATCAAGGAGCCTACATGGGTCTGTGTAAGCTTAGATTTTTCTCTTAACCTACTTTATTTTGGTTCTTGAATGTCTAGCCAACTGACCAGACATAGGAGGAAAAGAAGGTTTATAGGATAAGGGTTGATGGACCTGTTTAGAAGAAGTTCTTTGGGGGCAATTCATCTCTTTATTGTCCAGATACCAACAGTCTAGTTCAATAGCAAACAACAAACACTTATCAGTTGTTGCAGTTCAGTCGATTAGCAAACACCAAATACAAATCAGTAGCTGAGTCATGATCCAGCAGAAACCACAAGGGTTCTCCAAATTGACAGTAGTCAGCAGAAGCAACATGAATCAGCCAGTATGCCATAAGAAGTTCTTTGGTGTGATTCATTCTACAAATTCAAGACAAGCAAATACCAGGAAAGCATTGCAAAGCCAGTGAAGACCAGCAAGGCTTTGCATGGCCAGCAAAGCCCAGCAAAGACCAACAAAGTCCAGGGAAACATTGCATAGTAGAGCAATGAAAGAACATCGGCTCCCTCTTTGTGGAGTTCCATTTATTCTCTTTCCAGACATCAGGCACCCTCTTGAACATCTGCCCCAGCAAGACTTCACTTGCCCTCTCACATGTGTGCTTCAGTAAAACATCCTCTCCCAAGACATCTTTCAGAAAATCATGTGACAGAACTGAATTCCAAAGAAACCAGAAAATGTTTCAGGTCTGACCTATGACTTCTGCACATATGGTTGTTTAGTTTCATATTCTTGTGCGACTCCTAACAGTGAGAAAGGGGACTGTCTCTGACTATTTTACCTGTCTTTGGGACCCCTTTTCTCCTACTGAGTTGGTTCATCCAGTGTTGATACGAAAGGATGTGCCTAGACTTTTTTTTTTTTTTTTTTGGAGGTGGGGAGGGTAGAATAAGATTTTATGTTTCCTACTTTATTTACATTTCAAATGTTTCCCCCTTTCCAGATCTCCCCTTTGGAACCTCCTCATTTCCTCCCCCCTTCCCCTGCCACTATGGGGGTATTCTTCTACCCACCTACTCACCCACCCACTCTTGTCTTCCCTCCTTGGCTTTCTCCTCTGCTGGGGGATCTAACACTTTCAGGCCCAAGGGGCTCTCCTCCCCATGATGGCCAAAAAGACCCTCCTCTGCCACACATGTGGCCAGCACCATGGGTCTCTCCATGTGTATTCCTTGGTTGGTGGCTCAGTCTCCAGGAGTATAAGGGGATCAGGCCAGTTGCTACTGTTGCTGCCTCCCCAGGGATGCAAACTCCCTCAGCTCCTTCAGTCCCTTCTCCAACTCCTCCATCTGGGACCTCACACACAACCCTATGGTTGCTGTGAAGTGACTCTTGGGTATTTCAAACTTTTGGGCTAATAACCACTTCTCAGTGAGTACATACCATGTTCATTCTGTTGTGAATGCATTACCTCGCTCAGGATGATATTTTCAAATTCCATCTATTTGTCTGTGAATTTCATGAAGTCATTGTTTTTAACAGCTGAGTAGTATTCCATTGTGTAAATGTACCACATTTTCTGTATCCATTCCTCTGTTGAGGGACATCTGGGTTATTTCCAGCTTGTGGCTATTATAAATATAGCTACTATGAACATAGTGGAACATGCGTCTTTATTACATATTGGAGCATCTTCTGGGTATATGCCCAGGAGTGGAATAGCTGGGTCCTCAGGTAGTATTATGTTCATTTTTCTGAGGGTCTGCCAAACTGATTTACAGAGAGGTTGTATCAATTTGCATTCCCACCAGCAATGGAGGAGTGTTCCTCTTTCTCCACATCCTCTCCAACATCTGCTGTCACCTGAGTTTTTGATCTTAGCCATTCTGACTGGTATGAGGTGAAATCTCAGGGTTGTTTTGATTTGCATTTCCCTGATGACTAAGGATGTTGAACATTTCTTTAGGTGATTCTAGGCCATTTGAGTTTCCTCAGTTGAGAATTCTCTGTTTAGCTCTCTTCCTCATTTTTTGATAGGGTTATTTTTAACTCAAGCAAATCAGTAGCCTTCCTATACTCGAAGGATAAACAGACTGAGAAAGAAATCAGGGAAATAATACCCTTCACAATTGTCACAAACAATATCTTGGTGTGACTCTAACCAAACAAGTGAAAGATCTGTATGACAAGAACTTCAAGTCTCTGAAGAAAGAAATCAAAGAAGACCTCAGAAGATGGAAAGCTCTCCCATGCTCATGGATTGGCAGGATTAATATAGTTAAAATGGCCATCCTGCCAAAAGTAATCTGCAGATTCAATGCAATCCTGATCAAAATCCCAATTCATTTCTTCATAGACCTAGAAAGAGCAATTCTCAAATTCATATGGAATAACAAAAAACCCAGGATAGCAAAAACTATTTTCAACAATAAAAGGACTTCTGGGGAAATCAGCCTCCCTAACTTCAAGCTGTACTATAGAGCAGTAGTGATAAAAACTGCATGGTATTGGTACAGTGACAGGCAGGTAGATCAATGGAATAGAATAGAAGACCCAGAAATGTACCCCCACACTTATGGTTACTTGATCTTTGACAAAGGAGCTAAAACCATACAGTGGGAAAAAGACAGCATCTTCAACAAATGGTGCTGGTTCAACAGGCGGTCTACATATAGAAGATTACGAATTGATCCATTCCTATCTCCCTGTACAAAGCTCAAGTCCAAGTGGATCAAGGACCTCCACATAAAACCATATACACTGAATCTAATAGAAGAGAAAGTGGGGAAGAGTCTTCAACATATGGGCACTGGGGAAAAGTTCCTGAACAGAACACCAATGGCTTGTGCTCTAAGATCAAGAATCGACAGATGGGACCTCATAAAATTACAAAGCTTCTGTAAGGGAAAGGACACTGTAAATAGGACAAAACAGCAACTACAGATTGGGAAAACATCTTTATCAATCCTACATCTGATAGAGGGCTAATATCCAATGAATATGTAGAACTCAAGAAGCTAGACTCCAGAGATCCAAATAACCCTATGTGCCTAGTCTTATTGTAACTTGTTATGCTATGTTTGGCTAATATCTCTAGGAGGCCTTCTCTTTTCTGAAGGGAAAGAGAGGAGGAGTGGAAAGGAAAAGGGAGGTGGTGTGTGTGTGTATGTGTGTGTGTGTGTGTGTGTGTGTCTGTATCTGTGTGTGTGTTGTATGTTGGTAAAAGAGGAGGGAGGGAAAACTGTGATTGGATGTAATATACAACAGAAATAAATATAAATAAAAAGAAAAACATGTTGACAACACCCTTCCCATGATTAATCTTAATATTTATTCTATGAAACTAGTACCCACAAAACAATATTATGCAAATCATAAAGCAGGTTTATTTAACAACTATACAGCAGAAAAGAGGTAACCATTTAAGGAAGCTATATTTTTGTTTAACCAATGATCTTATCCTGGACAAAACAGAGTCAGATGCCAGCTGATTTTCAATTTATATAGATGTATACACTCATACATGCATACACACAAATACACATATACATTTAGTCTTCTCAATAACTAATACTTAACAAAAAAGTAAAAAGCTGCTTAAATCATATGCATACCTTTTTCACATGCCTGTTATACTTAAGCCAAACTGACTACCGTCTAATGATACGATTTCAAAAAGGGAAATGAACAAGATCTATGCTAGAATACAGAATTTAATTGAAGGCTACCTTGGGGATTCTAGTGTTTACTTAGTAATCATCAATTAGCCTTGAAAATTGGAGGCTTCAATGAGAAATTCTGGGAAATGGTTACTTCAGTTAAAATACATTAATGGACCTAAGTTCAAAATAAGAATAAAGTAAAAGATACGCAAGCCTCAGAAGTAAAATATTATCATGAAAGTTTAAGAAAAATGAAGTAGACTGTGTGCATATAAGTAAATTATATAGAGCATTAGTTTATTTCTGGGAACTGTCTGGTTCTAATAGTTATTTTCTGCAATTACTAACTAAATCAATTTTCCCTTATTTTGAGAATTTTGTATATGCATCCAATGAAGTATGATTATGTCTGTCCCAGACATAATCCATGTAATCTTCTTGTCTTCTGCATGTCTTCTTTACAAATTTATGTCTTGTTTAAATCTATTTCTTTTATTTTTGGCATTATAATGTAGTTATATTATTTTTCATTTCTTTTACTCCTTCTAAACCTTATAGCCACTTTAAAAAATTAATTGTTGTTACAAACACACACTCCTAAACACATAAATACCACTAGCTTAGTATGTATAATGTTATCTATATGTATGTTTCAGGGCTGATGCTTTGGTATTGAATAACCAGATAGTGTGCTTTTGTCTTTTACTTCTTGATAACCCACTAGATCTGGTTAGAGTCACTCATATGTACATGAGTCTGATGCTAAACATAGGGTCATTGGAAATATACCATTGGCCACATTCTCAAAGAAAAATTAATCTCCCTTCCTCACCAGTCACCTACCGCCTATAGCTACTCAGTAAGCAATGGAGTCTACGGGTCATGTATCCCATCTATGCCAGAACTTTGTTTTTATTGATCTTGTTCTGTATTGGTAAAGGTAGCTTCTGTGAATTTACCATTACAAAGCTGTCACATCTAGAAGACAGTATTTTACAGCACTGCTCCCCTGCTTCCTGGCTTCCATGTTCTTTCTGCCTCCTTTTGTACAGTGCTAGCTAAACATCACTGTTTGTAAGGTTAATGTAGATGCACAGTTCATGGCTGAACACTCAATCTTTTATTCTCCTCACACTGAACAGGTATGCATCTCTCAACTGACTACTAGCCACTGCATTAAGAAAAAAAAAAGAATTTCTCTGACTAAGATAGAGAACAATCCAAATCTGTAACTATAAGTTGAAACATGCACCCTAATATCCTCTCTATCAGGATTAAGCTATCAAGTACTACACTGAAATTCTTGGTCTTCTTGGTACTGAGTTTTGTGCTCACCAAGAGATAAAGGATGATTTTAGTTGCTCTGTATGTTAAATTTTAATTGTCCCATCACTTTTTAAAAATGATGTGTTTTTTATGTGTACATTTTGTCATCTTTGTTAAAAAAAAAACCCAGTAACAGTACCTTATATCTATGATTTCAATTATCATTCTTTGATCTTTGGGTCAGTTTTTGTGTCAGAATGAAGCTGTTTTTACTGCTCTAGCCCTTTTGTATGACTTAAAATCAGATACAAAGATATCTTCTCTCATATTTTGTTTATTGTGTAAAATCGCTTTGACACTCCATATAAAATTTTCTATGGTTTCTTTAATATCTGTGAAGAATGGTAAGGGTATTTTGACTAAGAGTGCATTGAATCTTAGATTGCTTTTGGTAGACTGATCATTCAGTGTGTGTGTGTGAGAGAGTGTGTGTGTGTGAGTGTATGTGTGTGAGTGTGTGTGTGTGTGAGTGTGTGTGAGTGTGTGTGTGTGAGTGTGTGTGTGTGTGTGTGTAATCCATGAGCATGAATGTCTTCCATCTTCTAATGTCTTCCTCAATGTCTGTCTATACTGATGTAACATGTTCACTGTTTATGAAAAAATAATATTTATTCACATGAGAAAATTGTCATCTTTGAGGTTTCCTGAAGAAGCTTACCCTTTTTCATTCTTTCTGAACTCTGCCTGGCTGGTTCAACTCAGCTATTCTAGTACAAACTCCTCTCTAAGACAACTGATTCAGTCTAGCTTCTCTCAACTTCTCATGGAATTTTTCTGCTTGGCCTTAAACTAACTCTGATAATTTGTTCTAATCTTCAGGTTCCATCTTACCTTTTGGCTTCAACTCCCCATTTCATCCTCCACTGAACTGCATGAACTCACAGAGGAACTCACAAAGGAACTCAACTGCACTGAATTGCTTCCTTGCACTGACTCCTAAAAGACTATAACTCCACTCAACTGAACTGATAGAGTTGAAACTTTATCGAACTCCACTGCACTGCCTGAACTCAACTGAACTGCACTCAGTGAACTGTGCTCCCAGTGCTGTTCTTAATATTTTATTCCTGTCTGTTTTCATGAGAGTTGGACATACCCTGTCAATGACTTATTCTGTCAAATCTTTCTCTGATTTTGTCACTTTGTCTTCTCCACATTTAGAGATCATTTTCAACCATGACTTCTTCCTCAAGCTAACCTTACTTTCATTGGTTGGGATCAAAGGTATGTACTAAGGGAGTGTGTGTATTCCAAGCAGATCACAGTGTAATCCCGGGCATTTAAGCCAGATCACATAGACCTAGACAATCTTTGGATGTGATCCTTTGCTGGAATAACCATTTTCTTGGTTTAAAATTCCTGTGGAGTTTAGGTCTTTATTTTCTTCAGTCAGATTATTCCCAGATGTTTTCATTTTTGTGTCACTATTGAGAATGAGATTGTTTCCCAGATTCTTTTTTTCATTACATATGCCATTCCTATGCATGATGGTTACTAATTTGTTGTTCATAAATTTGTATTCTGTCACTTGGATGAAATTATTTATTAGTTTTTTTGTAAGTAGTCATATCACCCATCTTCAACAAGAATATCTTTAACATTTTCCTGTTTGTACCTCTTTCATTGCCTACTCTTTCTTATTATGCTAGATTAAAATTAAATATTGAATAAGGGTGAAGAGAGTAGACACCTATATCATCTTAGAGAGGATACTTGGAGTTGTTTTTCATTTAGCATGATATTCACTCTAATTTTGTCACATACAGCCTTTTTCATATCTATTCATGCTTTCTGTGACCCTAGACTCTCTGTTTTGTCATGAATAAATGTTAGATTTTACCAATGCTTTTTTCATCTAATAAGAGCATGTGATTTCTGTCATTCTGTTTACTTATATGAAGGATAATATGTATTAATTTGTGGATGTTGAAATATTGTTGCATATCCTGAATGAAACCAATTTAGTTGTGATGAATGACCTCTTTTATATTGGCTTCCAGCTAATTAATCAGTATTTCATTGACAATTTTTCATTCCTTTCTCTTTTCTTGTATCTTTATCTGATTTTGGTTGCAGGTTAATATTGGCTCCATGAAAAGAGTTTTTGAGGCTTTCTCAGTTTCTGATTCATAAGAGAAATTAAGTACTATTCGTATTCTATTTTCATAAAAATTCTGTTTGGATTTTGTAATAAATCCATCTAGCCCTGAGACATTTTTTGTTGCAAGATTTTATAATATCTCAAACTCATTTCTGGTTATGAATTTGTTTGCCTTATTTCACTTGTGTTTACTTTCTATGTTTTATGCATGTAGGAATTCATCCATTTATATTAGGTTTTTTATTTCATTGAAAATGTTTTCTTTTTTTATATGTGTTGTAATGATTTTATGAATTTCGGTGGAGTCTGTTGTAATGTTCCCCTTTCCTTTTCTAATTATATTATTTTAAATCTGGGAGCAGGAGAGATTGTTCAGTAGATAAAAGTACTTGAAATTCTTACAGAGGACCTGTAGCTCTTAGAGAGGACCCAAGTTTGCCTCTCAGCACCCTCATAGGTTATTTCAAAATTATTTAACTCCATTTCCATGGATTTAGAAACATTCCTCTGGACTCCTCAGACACCAGACATACAGATGGTGACAATGCACGTATGCAGAAAATCAAGCATACACATAAATCTTTTTTTTTTTTTTGTCTTTACATTTTATTTTTTCTACTTTATTTACATTTCAAATGTTTTCCCCTTTCCAGATCTCCCATTTGGAACCTCCCTATTCCCTCCCCCCTCCCATGCTTCTATTGGGGTATTCCCCCACCCACCCACCCACCTACCCACTCAATTTGGACTTTTACATCTTTATTTTACTTAATTAAGCAAAAAGGTTTATCATTTTTGCTTATCTTTTCAAGTAAATGCATCTTCTCTTCATAGACTTTTTGCACTGTTATTTATTTCTGTTTTAATTTAAGTTCTTAAATCTTGACTCTTAAATCTCTTCTCTTCGGTTTTCAGTTTTATTTTGTTTTGTTTCCAAAACATACAGGTGACTCACTGAATCTTAAAATATAACCTTGGGATGTCTCACGTTTCTGGATGTAGATACTTGGTGCATTAAGCTTTCCTGTCAGGACTGCTTTAAAGTGTTCGTAGATTTTGACACATTATTTTTATGTTCATTCAATTCTAGAATATTTTTATTTCCTTTTGATTTTTTTCAGTGAATTAATTATCTCTCAACAGTGTATTGTTCAGCCTCCATGAGTTTGTAGAGTTTATCTAGGATTTTGGGCATTGATATCTCTCCTTTTTTTTTTTTTCCCATTGTGGTCAACAGAATACTCAAAAGTTCTTTTAACTTCCGTATATTTCTTAAGGTTTAACTGTATCCTAATTTATAATAACTTTTGGAAAAAGGTCAATGAGCTTCCAAGGTGGCAAAAATATCCTAATTTCTGATTTCATTCACTAACATGTACCACATTAAAATGTTTATTTATTTATATGTAGAGATGTATAGTTTTATAAGTTTAGGTGGATCATATGCTTGTAGGTGTCCAAAGAATCCAGAAAGTGACAAAACCCCAGTATGAGCTGTTTATGTACTAGAAAAACTGATTCTTTCTTCTTCTTCTTCTTCTTCTTCTTCTTCTTCTTCTTCTTCTTCTT
>JADRCH010000195.1:429072-461881 GCA_019843965.1 Rhynchomys soricoides | reverse complement strand
CTCCTTCTCCTTCTCCTTCTCCTTCTCCTTCTCCTTCTCCTTCTCCTCCTCCTTCTCCTCCTCCTCCTCCTCCTCCTCCTTCTCCTCCTCCTCCTCCTCCTCCTCCTTCTTCTTTGGCTTATCGAGACAGGGTTTCTCTCTGTAGAACTGGCGGTTCTGGAACTCACTCTGTAGACCAGGCTGGCCTCGAACTCAGAAATCTGCCTGCCCCTGCCTCCCAAGTGCTGGGATTAAAGGCCAGTTTAAAATTGATTCTTCTGCAAGATGAATAGCTGCTCTTAACATTTAAGAATTTCCACATGCCTTATTAGCCTGTGTTTTTTACTAGAGGAATTGTGGGTATTAATCTTCAGCTATTATTGCTATTAACTCTTGTCATTTTTATAATTTTGTGGAATTTTCTTAGACTTATCTTGATCTACTTTCTTTGAATTGTATATTCTCTCTGATGACTTAGGTATAGGTATCCTTTACAGGCTGAAGACTTTTCTTACAGAATCCTCTGTTGAGTTGGTCATGAATTCATTCATTCTCTTTTTATGATGGAATGTTTTTAATTTGTCCTTCAATTTTTGTTTTTTTTTTAATTAATCAATATTTTATTGATTCGCTGGGAATTTTATGCAGTATATTGTGAACATATTCATGGATACATTACCCCCAAATATCTTATCTTCCAAACTTAATGTCCTTTTATAAAAACAACTCACAAATCAGCTGTTGTCTCACCTCCATGTTCCCCCATCCATAGTTCCTCATCTCATTCCTCCTCCTCCTGTCTCTGAGAGGATGCTACCCCATCACTAGACCTCATCCCTCTCTAGAGCCTTAAATCTCTCGAGGATTAGGTGCATCTTTTCCCACTGTGGCCGGACCAGTCAGTCTTTTGCTATATATGTGTCAGAGGCCTCAGACTAGCTCCTGTATACTGACTGACTGGAGGCTGAGTGTCTGGGAGCTTCTAGGGATCTAAGCTATTTGAGACTGATGGTCTTCTTATGGGGTTTTGCCTTCTTCTGCTTTTTCAATCCATCCTCTAATAAATAGGGGTCCTCAACTTCAGTCCTATGATTTTGTGTAAGTACCTGTCTGTCTCAGTGGCTTGTTGGGCCTCTCAGATGACAGTCATTCTAGCCTCCTGTCTGTAAGCAGTAATAGAGTCAGGCCTTCGTGTCTCCCCAAGAGTTGGATCCCCAGGTGGGCTGGTCACTGGACCACCTTTCCCTCAGACTCTTCTACATTTTTGTCCCTGCTGTTCTTTTAGACAGAAACACTGCTGGGTCAGAAATTTTGATTGTGGGTTGGGAACAGGATCCCTCCTCTTGAGGCCCTTCCTATCTACTGGAGATGGACTCTTTGTGTTTCCCATTTCCACTCTTGGGCATCTAAGGTCACTCCCATTGAGTCCTGAGAGTCTCTCACCTCCCAAATCTCTGTTTTTTTCTAGAGGGTTCCCCCACCTCCCATCCCCTGAGGCTGTATATTTCCATTCTATCTGCTGCTCCTCTGAGCTTCTCTCCTGCCTCCTCCCATAACTGATCTTATTCCCCCTTTCCCCTCCCCCTCTCCTCTCCCACACAAACTCCTTCCTCCTTCTGCCACCCATGATTATTATCTTCCTTCTAGTAAGTGGGTTTGAAGCATCCACACTTGGCATTTCTGTTTATTAAACTTCTTAAATTCTGTCAGTCATACCCTAGGTATTTTGTATGTTTAGGCTAATAACTACTTATTTGTTAGTCCATACAATGTATATTCATTTGGGTATGGGTTTTCTTACTCAGGATGATATTTTCTAGTTCCATCCATTTGCCTGCAAAACTCATGATGCCCTTGTTCTTCATAGATAATAATATTCCACACTATAAATGAAACATATTTTCTGAATTCATTCTTTATTTGTAGGACATCTGGGTTGTTTCCAGCTACTGGCTGCTATGAACACAGTAGAACATGTACCCCTGTGGCTTGGTGGGGCATGTTTTGGATATATGTCAAAGAGGGGTATCGCTTATATATACTATCATCTCATCCGCAAATAGTGATAGCTTGACTTCTTCTTTTACAATTTTGATCCCCTTGATATCCTTTTGTTATCTTATTGCTATAGCTAGAACTACAAGTACTATATTAAATAGCTATGGGGAGAATGGGCAGCCTTGTCTTGTCCAAAATTTTAGTATTGCTCTATTTAATTTGATAATGGCTGATAGTTTGCTGTAAATTATTAGATTATGTTTTGGTAATAGCCCTGAAATTCTTGATCTCTCCAAGACTTTTAATATGAAGGGATGTTATATTTTCTCAAATGCTTTTTCAGCATCTAATGAGATGATCATGTGATTTTTTTTTTGTTTAGATTTGTTTAAATAGTGGATCTCGTTAATGGATTTTTGTATGTTGAACCATCATCATCATGGAAGGAAGCATGACAGCACACAGGCAGACATAGTAAGGGAGAAGTTGGAAGTTTTACATCCAGATCTAAAGGCAACAGGAAAAGAGAGAACACTGGTTCTTGATTGAGCATTGTATACCCCAAAGTCCAACCCTAGTGGCATTGTTCCTCCATCAAGGACACACCTGCTCCAACAAGAGCACACCTCCCAATGCCATGCCATAAACATTTAAATATGAGTCTATGGTGTTAATTCTATTCAACCCAGTACACCAAATATTCAAATATGTAAAGTTGTGGGGGCCATTCCTATGAAGAAAAATCATACTTTTCAATGCTTGATTTCCTTATGTTGAAGACTGCATACATTATCTCTATTTACATGGAAATCATCATATAATTATGTAGTTTTACCATTCAATCATCCAATGCGTTTTAAACTACTCATGGTAAGACTAATAAACTCCAACATTCATACAAGTATTTAACATTTCTCTTGTTCACCTTTTTCTTTAATGATCTGTGTTTATTTTAAAAATTATTTTGCACAGAAAAAATGGTGAATTTTTTTACAGGTCTTACAAGTACAAATTATACTTATTCCTTATACCTAACTTCTATTGCCTGTTTATGTAGATTTCTTTTACTGAAAGTTCTTCAAACACAAATTATTCTAATACTTATTTACTTATGTGTGTATATGTGTACATACATGGGAGAATGCATATATAACAGTGTGCATGTGATTCTTCTTCCACCATAAAGTCAAAGTCAATGGGCTTAGCTGATAAAACCTTTACCCCATTTGCAATTTTGTCCTGCCCTTAAAATCTTTTTGTTCTCATTTTTCTTAATTATTTTATATGTGAAATTTGTAATAGTATGTACAACACCACCACCACCAACAAGAACAACATTTTTTCTAGGTAATTTGAAAAGTGTTTTTTAAACATCTTTAAACAGAACAACTAAAAATTATGCATGATGGTTGCCTATCCCTGCCTTCCACCTCAGACCTACATCCCCCTGCTCAAGTGCAGAATATACCAACCAGAAAAACAGGTAAAAAAAAAAAATCCATGGAATTTCTCAACTCTGTTACTTACCACAGACACAATCTTCCACCAATCTAGCACTCCCTATCTCCATTTCTAAGTCCTTGCCCCCAGTGGAGTCAGACATCCTCTGCTCAAGTGCTGGCCACACCATCTAGAAGAATAGGTAGGTTAATTCAGGTTGAGACTCTCTGCTGGACCAGATGCCATGCTGGCTGCAAGAACTACAGATATGCCACAGACCTCCTCCACTCAGTCCCAATACACAACATTATCCCAAATACTCCCTCCCATCTTTGTCTAGTTCACAAATCCGACAGAGACCCCTGGCTGACCAAAAGCCACATCAGGGACCAGAAGTCAAAGTATATTATTTGCCTTTGGACCTCCCCAACTATCTTGTCACCCACTCTCTATTCCAACTAACCCCATTTTCCTCCCCTCTTGGTCTCTTTGTGACAGCTCCCATCATGAGCAGAAACTTCCTGATGGACTAGAGTCTACACAGGTCATCAGAGCTCCAGATAGGTCCCACTAACTAACTTCCTTCTCTCTCTATGTGCCCCTCCAAACAATGCTCAATGCCACCTCCCCTCCTCTTTCTTATATATCTATTCCAAACTTAGACAGAATGCCCCATTCAACATGAAGCAATGTCTACCTGAAGACCAGAAAGGAAACAGAAACCAAGGGAAAAACCCTCATACAACAATGGCAAATTCAGAAATTGGCACCTAGACTTGTAATCAGCCCAAAGATCAGCAAAGATCAATCAATAATGAGAGCAATATGTCATCATTATGACTGAGCCATCCTATTATAGCAAGTCCTCAATATACCAACACAACAGAAGCAGACTTTAGAAGAAAACCTTAAAAACAACTTTATGAAAGTGATGGAGGTCCATAAAGAAGAAGTAAATACATTCCTTTTTACAATCAAGAAAAGGATACACCTGGGACATCCATCAGAGGTAAGTGGCATGCAGTGCCCTGAGTCCCGTTATCTAGCTGTTCTCTGGTCTGGAGGAGCCTTGCAAGACCCCAAGAAACCGGGTCTCCCTGTGGAAACCTTCAGGGGCCACAAGACTAACCTGCTTGGAAACCTACTCTATCAACTGCAGTCAGATCAGTGCACCATGCCAGTTGAGTCCTACTGGAACACACCAATAAAACTAAAAGAAGGGAATTCTGTATGCATACAGGTGCATGCACACACACACACACACTCTCTCTCTCTCTCTCATACACACACACACACACACACACACACACACACACACACAGAGAGACAGAGAGAGAGCGAACGACCATTAACAACAAAAGGAAAATAACATGAATCAATAATCATTGCACATTGATACCTCACAATATCAATAGTCTCAATTCCCTAATAAATAGATAAAAAGCTTAAAAAAAATGAAGAGAAAACCAAATCCTTCCTTCTGCTACACGCAAAAAACACACCTCAATATCAAAGATAGTTATTACCTCAGATTAAAGAGTTTGAAAAAGATTTTCCAAGCAAATGGACTTTCAAGAATTAAGCTGGTATGGTCATTCTAGTAACTAATAAAGTAGATAACCAACCAAAATTAATCAAAAGACATAAAAAAGATAATTCATACTGATCAATGGAAAAATTCACCAAAATGATCATTCAATTCTTAATATCTATGCCTGAAACCCAAGGGCACCCATGTTTGTAAAAGAAACACTATTAAAGTTTAAATCACACTTTGAGTCTCACACAATGATAATGGGAAACTTCAATATCCCACTCCTGCCAACAGAAAAGTCATTCAAAGAAAATCAAAATAGAGAAATACTGAGCTAATCAATTTTATGAACCAAATGGATCTAACAGATAGCTCTAGAATAGTTCACCCAAACACAAAAGAATACACACATTCTTCTTAGCTCCTCATGGAACTTTCTCCAAAATTTAGTATATACTGGATCACAAACAAGTGTCAGTAGATACAAGAAAATTGAAATAACCCCATGCATCTTATCAGACAATCATGGATGAAAGTTGGAATTCAATTAAATCCGAAACAAGAGAAAGCTTTCATGAATTCATGAAAACTGAAAGACTCTACATGGTGACTACTGGGTCAAGGTAGAAATAAATAAAGAATTTAAGAATGTCTAGTATTCAATGAAAATAAATACAGAATGCATCTACTCTTATGGAACACAATGAAAGTGGTGTTAAAAGGAAAGTTCATAACATTAAATTCTTACATAAAGAAAAAAATCAACAAATCTTATACTAGCAATTTAGCAGCACACCTGAAATTTCTAGAACAAAAATTAGCAAGCTCACTCAAAAGGAATAGAAGCCAAACATTTGAACATAGTCAAATTTAACGCAAAAATCAATAACATAGAATCAAAGAGAACAATACAAAGAATAAATGAAAGAGTTGATTCTTTGAGAAAATCAATAAGGTAGATAAAAAACTTACGCAAACTAAAAGACTGCGAAAGAATATCCAAATTAACAAAATCAGAAAAAGGGTACATAAGAACAAACATCAAGGAAATCTGAAAAATCAGTGGGTCATATTTAAAAATCCTACACTCCACAAAATTGGAAAATTTAAAAGAAATGGATAACTTTCTCAATAGATACTACTTGGCAAAGTTAAATCCGGATCACTTAAACAATTTAAATAGATCTATAATCTTCAAGGAACTAGAAGCAATCATTAAAATTTTCCCAACAAAAGTTAGCCAAAGTCCATATGGTTTTAACACAGAATTCTACTGGATTTTCAAAGATCTCAATACTCCTTAAATTATTCCACAAAATAAGAACAGAAGGAACATTGTCCAATACTTTTATCAGTCATGCTGATATGCAAACCATGCAAAATTTCTACAAAGAAAGAGGATTGCAGACAAATATCCCTCATGAACATAGATGCAAAAATACTTAATAAAATACTGGCAAATTCAATACAAGTATATATCAAAAGATCACTGACCCTGAAAAAGTAAGCTTTGTCCCAGTGATTCAGGGATGATTTAACATCAGAAAATCAGTCAATGTAATCTAGCACACAAACAAACTTAGGAAAAAAGCACATGTTCATCTCATTATACACTTTACAACTCTTTGACAAAATCCAACACCCTTTCATGATAAAAGTCTTGGAGAGATTATGGATATGACAATATACATACAGATAATAATGTCAATTTATGGCAAACACATATCCAACACTAAATTATGTATAGAAATCCAAAGCAATTCCATTAAAAACAGAAAAAAAGAATAGGATATTCACTTTCTCTGTACCTATTCAATAAGGTACTTAAACCTTTAGCTAGACTAATAAGACAACAGAATGACATGAAGAGGACACAAATTTGAAAGGAAGAAATAAAAGTATCATTATTTTCAGATGATATAATAGTATACGTAAGAGATTCCAAAATTCTACCAGGATATTTCTACAGATGATAAAATCTTTCAGTGAAATGGCAGGATAGAATATAAATTTAAAAAATTAACCAATAACCTTCCAATATACAAACAACAAAATGGCTGAGATAGAATTCATGGAAACAATACTTTACACAAAGGCTTCAAACAACTAAGCAAGTGAAAGACTTGTATGATAAGAACTTAAGTCTTTGAAAAAGTAAATTGAAGAAGGTATCAGAAGCTGGAAAGATCTCTCATGCTCATGTATCTGTTGGATTCACATAGTAAAAATGGCCATCCTATCAAAGTGATCTGCAGATTGTATCAAAATTTAAACACAATCTTTATAGAACTTGAAAAGAACATACTACTCCATCCCCTCCCATACCCGATTCTTCCCTTCTTTTTCACATCCCCCTCTTATTTCCTCCCAAGTTGCTCCCACCCTCTACTTCCCTTGATTAATTTGGTCCACCTTCTAAGTATGACTGAAGCATCCATTCTTTGGTCTTCCTTCCTCTTGAGCTTCATGTGGTCCATGAGTTGTATCATGGGTATTCCACACTCTTTGTCTAATACCCACATATCAGTGAGTACATACCATGTGTGGTCTTTTGTGACTGAATCATCTCATTCAGGATATTTTCAAGTTCCATCTATTTGCTTGCAACGTTAATGAAGTCATTGTTTTTAATAGCTGAGTAGTATTCCACTGTGTCAATATACCAAATTTTCTGTATCCATTCCTTTGTTGAGGGACAGCTGGGTTGTTTCCAGATTTTGGCTATTATAAATATGGCTGCTATGAACATAGTGGTGCATGTGTTCTTATTACATGTTGGAGCATTTTCTGGGTATATGCCCAGGAATGGTATAGCTTGGTCCTCAGGTAGTAATATGTCCTATTTTCTGAGGATCCACCAAACTGATTTCAAGAATGGTAGTAGCAGATTGCAATCACACCAGCAGTGGAGGAGTGTTCCTCTTTCTCCACATCCTCTCCAACATGTGCTGTCACCTGAGTTTTTAGTCTTAGCTATTCCGACTGGTCTAAGTTGGAAATCAAGGTCATTTTGATTTTCATTTCCCTGATGGCTAAGGATGTTGAACATTTCTTTAGGTGCTTCTTGACCATTTGAGTTTCCTCAGTTGAGAATTCTCTGTTTAACTCTGTTCCCCATTTTTTTAATAGGGTTATTTGATTCTCTGGAGGTAACTTCTTGAGTTCTTTGTATATATTGGATATTAGCCCTCTATCAGATGTAGGATTGATAAAGATATTTTCCCACTCTGTTGGTTACTGTTTTATCCTATTGACAGTGTCCTTTGCCTTACAGAAGCTTTGCAGTTTTATGAGGTCCCATTTGGAGGAGATGTACAAATGGTCAAGAAATTGAACAGAGGTATGTAGAAATGGGGATTTTGGAACTGTGGGTAGCAACCAGAAAGTCCTAGATGCCAGGAAAGCAAGAACCTTCTAGGATCCCATGGGGATGACATTAGTTGAAATACAAAGGGGAGGGAGAACCTGTCCAGACCATATCCAGAGGTTAGGCATAATCCCCCCCACCCTCATTGAGGGATGGTGCAACCCACCCATATCCAAAATTTTAACCCAGAATTATTCTTGTCTAAAGGAAATACAGGGACAAAGAGTGGAGCAGATACTAAAGGAAAGGCCATCTAGAGACTGCCCCACCTGAGGATCCACCCCACATGCAGACACCAAACCCAGATGCTATTGCTCATGCCAAGAAGTGCTTGCAAACAAGAGCCTGATACAGTTGTCTCCTGAGAGGATCTCCCAGATCCTGACCAATACAGATGTGGATGCTTGCAGCCAACCATTAGGCTGAGCACAGGGACTCCAGTCAAGGAGTTAGCGGAAGGACTGAAGGAGCTGAAGGGGCCTTATCTGGCATCAATGTGAAGGCTTGATGCCCTTGTGTAGAGGAATGCTTGGGCTGTGAGGGGTGAGTGGATAGGTGGGTGTGAGAGCACCCTCATAGAAGCAGGTTAAGGGGGTGATAGAATAGGGGGTATGCAGAGGAGAAACCAGGAAAGGGGATAATATTTTAAATGTAAATAAGTAAAATAAATAAAAAGTAAAAAAAAGAGAAAAAAAAAAAGAGAGAACATACTGAACTTCATATCCAAAACAACAACAAGACAACTAAAATACAAACAAAAAAAAAGCAGAATGAAAGAACTTTGAGTGGTATCATCATCCCTGGTTCCACAATCTACTACAGAACTATAGTAATAAATCATATAACAGTGACATTAAAGCAGACTTGTTGATCAATGAAATTTAATTGATGACACAGACATAAATCTACATAAACTTGTACACCTGATTTTTGATAAATAAGCCAGAAATACACAATGAAAACATTAGAGATTCTTCATCAAATAGTGTTGGTCTAACTGGATATCATCATTTAGAAGAATGCAAATTGATCCATATTTATCACTCTGTTAATTTCCAGGCATGCTGATACATGCCTTTAGTCCCAGAACTCAGGAGACAGAGGCATGAACATATCTGAGTTCAAGATCATTTTACAGAGCAAGTTCAAGGACTGTCGAGCTTAGTCATTGAAGGATGTAATAGGAAAAAGGGGCCATGTTCCAGCCCTAGCAAGCAGCAGAACTGCAGCTTCAGCCATGTGGCTCTTCATAGAAGGGGTTCCTGGGAGAGTTGACACTGGTTAGCTTGAGCTAAGAATTTAGTGATGACTAAGAAGAGACCATCATCACTAAGGTGAAATATCCTGGGACATGTTTTCTGACAGTACAAAGAATCTGTATTCTAGAGATAGCGAATGTTGCACTTTGTGCTTGACTTAGTAATGTGTAAGAATAACCCAGATGGTACTAGTTTTGAAACCCCAAAAAGGTCGTGGAGTGCAGATGAAGCTGGGCACTGTTAGATGCCAGGGAAAGCAACTGGTGAATGTACAGCTTCAGATGCAGTTGATGACCCAGGATTGAAGGAGTTATGCAAATAACTTGAGGCTTGGCACTATGAAGGGAGCCTATGAGAAGCAACTGGTGAGGCACATTTACAGAAGAAGGATCCAGTAAAATGGAGATACCAGTACCATGGGATGATCACTAAGGACAGCAGTAACAGTAGAGTGGAATCAATCAGACCATGGAGGGCTACAGATGGCAGAGCTAGAATGTGACCCAATCATGTGAAGGAGCTATGAAGATCCTTAATGGATGCCAGATAATGGGGCAAGAAACTACTCAGTTCAATTTGTCTTGGAGATCCCAATATGTTTGAGATGCCAGAGCTGTGGGATACCTGCTGAGAAAAGCTGCTAACAGGGAGTGAAACAAGCTAAAGAGAGAGGAGTGTGTTGCCCTCATCATAGCTGAAAGGAGTTTGACACCAGACATGGATATGCAGAGTTTGGAGATCGTCCAGATGGTTTTTGGTCTTGATTTGGTCCAGTATTTCCTCAATACATAATATTGGAGTGGTAATGTATATCCTTTGATGTTGAAAGTATGTAATCTTTACTTTGATTTTGATTTTATTGTATAGGGGATGACAGTGAAGATTGCATGATCTCAAAAGAGACTTTGAACTTTGGACTTTTAAATATTGGTGAGACTGTGATAGACTATGGAGATTTTTGAAGTTGTATTTTGTATTAGGTTATGGCTATGACTTCCATTGACTCAAGTGTTTCAAAAAGCCTATGGTGACCATGGAGTGGAATGTGGTAGTTTTCATATTCTTGGCCCAAGGGAAGTAGCACTATTAGGAGGTGTGACCTTGTCAGAGGAAGTGTAGTCTTTTTAGGGGAAGTATGTCACTGTGGAGGTGGGGATTTGAGGTCTCATATATATATATTTAAGTCTGGCCTGTATAATCCAGACACATCTCCTCCATTGGACCATAATGTAGAAATTCCAGCTCCTTCTTCAGCATCATATCTTTCTGGATGCTGCCATGCTTCCTACCACAATAACAATGAACCCCTGAAGCTGTAAGCCAGCCACAATTAATGTTGTCTTTTGTAAGAGTTGTCATGGTTGTGGTGTCTTTTATCAGCAGTGGACACCCTAACTAAGACAGAATCACAGAAAAACATTAAGTAGATCTCAGAAAACCTTTCAGAAAAGGAGGAGGAATCATTGTAGGAGGTATGGAGGGCAATGATACCCATAGTCAAGGATACACAAGTACTTGACTCACACAATCAACTAAGCAGGGTTCATATGGGCTCACAAAGACTGGAACAAGAATCAGGGAGCCTATACAGGTCTGAGCTAGGTCCTTTGGATGTATGTTGTGGTTGAGTAGCTTGGTGTTCTTGTGGAACTATGAACAGTGGGAGTAGGTACTGTCTCTGATTAGTTTGCTTATTTGGAGACCTTTTTCTTCATAATGTGTTGCTTTGTCCAGCCTTGACAAGAAGTCTTGTGTCTTGTTTTACTGTACCTTTTTATGCTGTGTTCACTTGATATCCCTTGAGATCTGGCCTTTTGTGAAAGAAATGGAGGAAGAGTGGAACTGGAATAAAGAGAAAGTAGATGTGACTGGGAGGAGTGGAGGGAGGGAAAACTGTGCTAAGCATGCAATTTATGAGAGAAGAATAAAAAAAGAAAAGAGTAGACCTCCCAGGGATATTTCAACCAAACATGGCAAAATAAGTTACAATATGACTAGGCACATACCTTCATATCAAACTTGACAACTCAGTAGGAAAAAAAGGTCCCCAAACAACCAAAAGAGCCAGAGACAGCCCTATGTCCCACTGTTAGGAGTCCCATAAAGTATAAGACCATAGCACATACAGTATACCCAAGTCAGATCTATACAGGCTTGCTATTTGTAGATTTAGTCACTGTGAGCCCCTAGGAACCATGGTCAGTTGATTATGTGGGCTATGTTCTCGTAGTGTCTTTTACCCTTTTGGCTCCTACATTCCCTCCTCCCCTTCTTCTTCAGGATTCCCTGTGCTCTGCCATGTGTTTAGCTCTATGAATATGTTCCTATCAACTGGTGTCTGAAGTCTTTTAGATGATGATATCTTATGTGATTCCCAGATATCTGCTTGAAACATATAATTAAAAAGTTGTCTTTTATTTCTTATTAGTAAAAAGCATGGAAGATAATTACAAATACAAGACTGTTATTTCTATTTGTAATCTAATACAAAACATGAAGGTTCCCAACTTCTCCATGGTCATGAAGCACATAAACAAGTACCATCAAAATTTGGTCTTTCCTTCATGACAACCCAGTACTGACTACTTATTACTAAATATAGGCCTAAAGCAGAGTCTGTTGTACTATCACACAGCATGATAAGGATTGGTTTGAATCTTAATTAATTTTGGAAAGCTGGAATTTAATATACAAAATGTCTATGAAACAAAGTTTCTTCAAGATATCGGACTTGAGGCATCATACAGTCATTTGGAAAAAATTAGATACAAAAATATATACTATGACTTTTTGTATCATATAACCTAGAAGTTTCTACTAGTGATTTTAGTAGAATTAATTTCCAGATTCAGTAGAGTGACAAATAATCACGATATTTTTAAATAACAAGCAAAGAAAGTCCAAACCAACTAACTCAGTCCAAAGACTGATATCTTCATATAACTGTGTGCTATGGCAATAGTGCCAATGACTATACAGATTACCCAAAGATTCTTAGACATAAAAAAACAGAAGCACATATCCTACACTGTTTGTAAAATTAAAATATAATATAGTAAATAAATTTTGTCTAAGATCAAGAAAGTTCCGTTTTATAATCAATGTATAATCTATTCTTGTTAAGCCTAGTAAATGGAACAGTTTGAATATAGTGCAATAACAACTGGCTTTAAATTGCAGCATTGCTTTAGAATATCTGGCATGATGCCTATGCTGTGTGTAAGTGTGTATGTGTGTGTGCAGGCACTCATACATGTGTACCTCTGTTTAAACCTGAGCACTTACACATGACCTAATGTGATCATTTAAAGTAAGTCTTTTGATGTCCAAAATTTGTTGTTCCCTATAAAGTCAGTTTTTGTGGGACCTAGGGTATATTTCAAGCCAATGGGCAATTAACACTAATGTGGAAACTGGCTTCTATCATTTCTGCAGTTCAGACCATAGAATATTCAACAGAAACCTCAAACAGTCTTTGTGACCAAGGAAAAGCCAGATGTCGGCCCTGAGTTATGAGGGTTCTATAAATAAGACATCTCACATTACCATACGCCTTTTATGGATGATGGCTGGTGTGTTTTTAATTACGGCTCAGTTGGACCACATCATTTCATCTCCTATTATCTTCTCAGGACATCAGATAGGATATTCACATGGCATGTACATTTAACCCTCTGATACTTCCTTAGTAGATAATCTAGGATTTAAGTTTTACATAGGGGCTATTAAACATGTTTTCTACATTTTAAACAAAACAGTAGACAGTATTCTCAACCCTCACATCTCTTTAAAGACAAGTCTAAATCTTTGAAATGTTTTATGAATGCTTGTTCTTGATACATAAAAATCTCTTAGAGTCAGAATCTTCAACTTAAAATATAAATACATTTAGATGCTGACATTATGCTATTTAAATTAAATATGATATTTAAAAGAAGATTTATGGAAAATTATGTGTTGACTATTAAGGGACATGTATGAGTGAAAGTTGGACATATGAATGGCTAATAAATTATATACCTAGAAAAATAGTTTAATATCTATTGTTGCTTGGGACTATTAACTCCTTTGGCCCAAGTCATGGTAACGTTCTCAGTGAATCTTGACATTTTTATTTCAAATATACACAATGCATTTATTAATTAAATATTATATTTAATAATAATATTTTATAACAGTATAAAAACATTTTAATCTTAAGATAAATGTTTAATTCACATGATAGTTTATGTATTTAGTTACTTTTAGTAACTGTGCCTACTAATCTCCAGCCTGTCTCTCCTTTGTTTTTCAAAAGTATAGGTTGTTGATGGCTAGCATTTTATATAATAAATGGTGTTAGTTGAGTTTTCTTCCTATATCTGAACATGCAATCATTTGTCCACTTAACTTTTCATTTCATTTTCTTAAAGCTCCATAATTATCTCTCCTCTTCCCTTTATCTTCTTGCTGGGCTTGTTTTCTTATACTGTTGAAGTACTTCTGAGCAAGTGCACAGAGAACAGCATCTATGAACATTTACAAAATCTCTCTTCTTTCTACACTTAAAATATGGAGTCACCTTCAGGACTAGCACATCTATGGAAAAACATAGATGCTATGACAAACATAAAGATTATATAAGCCGTTAGATATATATTTTTTCTATCTAGATGGTTTTATGTGGAAATATTATCTTAAATATGTTAGAGGTATGTCACAGTTTCCTCAGTTCTTCATTATAATCCCAGTGAATGATTAGCTATATGTATATATTATTAAACTTAGGTACACCTACAAATATACATAGCATTTACTACATATTCTCATGTTACAAAAATTTAATCACATAAATGAAAGGTAATATTATCTTAAAATAATTGTAGACCATGAAATATAATGTTTATGGCACATTATATAACATCAGGTCTATGTACAATAATTACTAGACTTTATAAGATTATCGGGCTCAAGTGATAACAGAAATGTTGTCTTAGATAAATTTGAAAATAAAGAGCTTCATATCATATATCATTTTAGACATAAGCTCATGGAGAAGCTTGTTTTCATTAGGTGTGAATTTGACAACTTAAAAGTATACCAAAACTAATAATTTGTCTATTGCCATGATTTATACTGTAACTCAGATAGTCATTAAAATTATAATATTTTAAAACCTTTTTTGCTTTTTCAAGTTATATTATTTTTACATAAGGCATAAGAAATGAAAATGACAATGGTGTAATATATTTTAATATAACTATCTTAAAATGTATATTTTTTAATTAACAACAAAACCCTATATTTATGATTTTGAAGAAATTGCTTTTACAATATGTATCATTTATTTGTATAAAAATAAATAATGATTTTGACTGTAGGTTATCTTTTTCTTCCCTAATGTATGGAACAAAATTCAAGTACACAAAACAATCTAAGGAGAAAAAAAAAAAAAAACCATTTTAAGGCAAGTTTACCTTCAATTCCTTATTGCTACTGGAAACTAAATATTCCTTCTCACTTAACAGGTATGATGGGAATGAGTAATTGTTGCCCCAACAGTCTTTGTATATTTCTATGAGACTTCCATTCTAGTTGAAGCCACCAGTAAACAGTACATAAACACACATATGTTTATCTAGAAATTGGGAAAAGATATAGTAATAAAAAAACTTCTACATTAAAGTTTTATTTAGGCTTATGTTTATGTATGTCTTATTAATTCTTAAATTCCTATTTATTTATTAATCAGAGAAATATTAATTGATCTTATCTCATTTGTTGTTTCTGAATCATACTGCAACTATTGAGATCAAAGCATCTTCTTGGAATTTACAGTGGGATCAGGTGTTTATGGTCAAGTAAACAGATACCATGCTAGATATGGAACATTATCATAAAATAATGCTACCCATAATAGCTACCTTCTAGCCACTAATCACTGAAATATATTTCCAAGTGCTGGACTACAGCTGTAGCTTCCACAGGATGCCTCTCATTGCCGTATTTGTGTTGGATTGAACTCTGGAAGACTCACTATGGGACCCCATCTCACTATTGTGTCAAGGATAACAAGATGGAGCATAGGTGGCATACTTAATTGTAATCCCCATCTATAGCACTGACTCTACACAGCAGTTTTCTTTCTGGGTTGTACTGACAAGTAAAAGAGCACAGTGCAGTGAAGTTAACCATTATCTTTTTGCTTGATAGAATTGCATTTTTAAACATATAATATCCAATTGATTTCTGTCCTAAATGGTTTATTAATCTCAATAAGGACCTTAGAAAATAATTATTTTATACAAAAATACAAAGATATTTTATCTAACACAATATTGATTATGTTTCACCCAACTAATTACACCGTTTAAATAAACAATATGAGAAGATATTCATAAAAGTCAAATTCATTTTACTTCAATTCTTACCATTCTTAGTCACGATAGGGAAACTGGCACAACACAATGATAAATTAAAATTAATCTAATTATATTTCAAGTAGGATACTCTCTTGTTACTCTAGTCTCCCTCCATTGAAAACAAGAGCATGATTAAAGACAGAGCATTTGAGTACAGCCTTTATATTCACATTCTGTAGACAGTGTTTCTTTAAGGATCCTAACCACTCATATGCTATGATTGAACATTGAGCTTTTACAACTTCTGTGATGATTTTGTTACTTTGAAAAGAACGGTGATCATTTATATACATTAAGTTTGTGTTTCCAGTTTGTGAGAGTAAGAAAAGCGGAACAAATGTAGTTTAAAAGATGGCATCAGCTAGACCATTGCTCATTTTGCTCTAGGCATATTGTCTTCACGTTACTGAAGGGCTGAATCTCTGGTACCAAAAACTAACTTCTACTTATCCAAAACCGACAGACTTGGGTAGTTTTTCACATTTACATGTTAAAAGGATAAAATCTTTTGGTTGTTTTGGCAGAAGAGCTCAGAAGTTGCCACATACTTTGTCACCATTCAATGAAGTATTGTAATGTTTCAAGCATGACATACTCCTTAAAGTTTACTAAATAGCCAGTTCTGAAAGGCAGGTTCAGTTCAGTGTACCTGGGCAAAACCCGGACCACATGAAGCAATGAAAGTTCCACATTAACTCCTTTGTATATTACATTACAATTAACTTTACTGTTTCCAAACAAAATGCAGATGGAAAATTAGGCAACTTGATGCTGTAAATCACCCCTAATTTTGTGGTGGTGGCAGGGGAAAACAGTTAAGGGATTTATTTGTCTTCCAACAAAATTATGCTTTTTGAGTCCATCTGACTCCCAGCCAAGGGATTACTTCTTCTCTGGATGTAACAAATACTGCTTCCAAAAAGCTTGTAATGTAAAGAGAACCCAACTGATGATACAAAAACACACCATATACTCCAAGATGAGCTAAAAATGCTTAGTTGGAAAACAGTATCATAGCCTGTATTTTGATAGGGGAAGGGTAAACTATGGGCTAAAATGTCTCCTTACTATTCGATTTCCTATATGAGTAATTTCTGATGAGTCTGAGAACTTCACAGCCTGGTCATTCAGTCTCTTGTGAAGGATTTGTGGGGCAAAAAACAGGAAGGTGTTCTCTTCCCTCAGATGAGAGAAATCCCCATGGGAAATGGTGGAACTGGTGTTAAATTTATGTCACCTCTATCTTCTCAAAGGAAGTGCTCCTGAGAGCATAGTAAATCATCCTTGTTGCAACAATGAGTGACAGAAGCAGAGGGAAAATAGAATAAATCACCCAATGCTTCAACTGGCATTCTTGTACACTGATCTGGATGACAGGACTACTACAGAATGGGCTCAAGTCATGGAGATCATAAGTATGTATTCCATCAGCCAGACATCACCAAAGAGCTATAAGAATCCCAGTGAAACACTGTCCCTGAATGTGAATATGCACAGCTAGCATCCATTCTACTTTCAAATCACGTCTACTCTCTAACTATATACATCTCCAGTTGTCATGAACAAAAGCAGTATTAGAGTTTCAGAAGAATGCTCATGAAGAAACACACACACACATACACACACACACACATATTCCAGAAAAACAGTGAGAAAATAAGAGAAAGTAAAACTAGTCTACATTCTACTAAAATTCTGTAGGCAGTTAAGAAGTACAAACATACATAAAATGGTATGAATTTCCCAGAAAAGACTTCTTGAGAATTAATATTTTTAAACAATGGAAACAAAGGTAGGCTAATTAGACGTGACTAATTTATATAACAAAGTCAGTTTCTTAGTGAAAGACTTGATGATTTGGTGTCAGTGTAGAGATCACTCACTGTGTGGATGGACAGAAAGAAGAAATGGAAACATTTTTTATTACAAGAGTAGCACCATCAGTATTATTGACTTTACGAATGGTGCCAATCATATAAAAGTCAATGCAAAACTTATTACACATTTTAATTTATTGAACATAGTTTATGGTACAGAATAATGAGTTTCAAAAACTCAGTTTTAGAATAATGCCAACAATACTTACTTCTTGTTATTAACTGTTCTTTTTCCCCCAAGTGAGATAAAATAATTTATATGCATTTCTTAGTTTCACTAAAAGATATTGTGGAGTTTAGCAAGGAAAAAATTTAGAAATTTTAGATCACATTTACCTACTAGTGAAAATCCTTAAGTTGATGTGCTTGATTTCAAACACCCTGTGAATAGCACTGGTTTGAAAATGCAGTGATCAAGAAATAGAACCCATGAAAATGTCTCCCATGCTTCTTATCCACAGATAAGATACTACTACACATAGTAATGACATCTCTCTGTAAATGTTGTTCATGTTGTACATTGATTGTATCTTTTATGTAAATAGATTTATAAGATATGCAACTATTTATTCTGTCATATATTTGTCAAATTTTACTGATGAGATTGATTCTTTGGTTGTGTTTAAGAGTAGTTCAATCTTATCCTCAGTCCCAATGCATTGTGTTAACCTTCCATAGTTATCTATAGGATTATAATATTTACAGACAGAATTAGTATAAATAATAATGCTATAGATTTTCATCCAAAATGTTTGGTAATCCTTGTTACATATAAATTCTTTTTTATTCTTTTCTTTTTTCCTTTTTGGATATTTTCTTTATTTACATTTCAAATGTTTTCCCTTTTCTAGGCCTCCCCTTCAGAAACTCTCTATCCCATCCCACCTCACCTCCCTCTTTGAGAATGCTCCACCCACCTACCCATTCCTGTCTTCCTGCCCTGGCATTCCCCTACAAAGGGCACCAAACACCCTCTCCTCCCACTAATGTCCAACAAGGCCATCCTCTGCCACATATGAGGCTGGAGCCATGGGTCCCTCCATGTATACTCGTGGTTGGTGGTCAAGTCCCTGGGAGCTCCCAGGGGTCTGGCCAGTTGACACTGTTGCTCAGTCCATCAGGGACCCACTCCAATGGTTGGCTGCAATCATAGACCTCTGTATTTGTCAGGCTCTTGCAGAGCCTATCAGGGACAGCCATATCTGGCTGCTGTCAGCAAGCATGTCCTGGCTTTCACAATAGCATCCAGATTTGGTGACTATATACGGGATGGATCCCCAGGCAGGGTAGTCTCAGGATGGCTTTTTCTTCAGTCTTTGTTCCCCAATTTGTCTCCATATTTCCTCCTATGTGTATTTAGTTCCCACTTCTAAGAAGCACTGAATCATCCTCACTTTGGTCTTCCTTCTTTTTGAGCTTCATATGGTCTGTGAATTGAATCTCGGGTATTCCGAACCTTTGGGCTAATATCCCATTATCAGTGAGTGCAGACCTTGTGTGTTCCTTTGTGACTTAAGTTACCTCACTCAGGATGACAGCGAAGTAAGGCAGTCACAAAAGAATGAACATGGTATGTACTCACTGTTAAGTGATTATTAGCCCAAAGTTTGAAATACCCAAGTGTCACTTCGCAGCAACAGTAGGGCTGAGTGTGAGGTTCCAGATGGAGGACTTAGAGAAGAGACTGAAGGAGCTGAGGGAGTTTGCATCCCCAGGGAGGCAGCAATAGTGGAAATTGGCCTGACCCCTTGATACTCCTGGAGACAGATCCACCAACCAAAAATACACTTGGAGGGACCCACGGTGCTGGCCACATATGCAGCAGAGGAGTGTCTTCTTAGCCATCACGGGATGGAGAGACCTTTGGGCCTGAAGGTTTTAGATCCCCCAGTATAGGAGAATGCCAAGGAGGAAAGACAAGAGTGGGTGGGTTGGTGGGTGGTTGGGTGGGTGGGAGAATACCCTCATAGTGGCAGGAGGAGCGGGAAGGAAATGCAGAGGTTCCAAAGGGGAGATCTGGAAAGGGGGAAACATTTGAAATGTAAATAAAGTATGAAAAATAAATAAATAAATAAATAAATAAATAAATAAAAAGAAAATCGAAGATAATCATTTTAAATAATGAATGACCTGTTAAAGAGTTACAACTCTATATTTTAGTAATGGGGGAAAAAAACCTAAACAATAAAACTATATGCAAAGATGTATATTTTGTCTATTTGACTTACAAATAAATTTATCATCTTGAATTGATTAAAGATTCATTTTATGTATATGCATATGTTTATATTTGTACATATGTCAGTATATGTTTATGTTTCATAGTCAAGAGAAGAAATGTTCTCATAGATTCTGGGTGAAAATTCAAATGAATATCAAGAATGCTTTGCCGTTAACGATCAAAGTTTAAAGTACGAATTATGAATATGTTTTGAATATGTCTTTTCTGCCTCATCAAGTTTGTTCTGCATTTTCATAGTCAATTATTATAAGTGATTATGAATTTTGTATTCTTTATAGTGAAGATATAAGTAAGAAAATATACATTATTAGATTTACATTTTAGTCACAGCGAGGATTATTTAGTATGTTAGTCTATGAAAAAATATTATATTTCAAATGATATGTGTGACTCAGCAATGTTATGCTAAATACAATTACAATAAAATATTTTTGGATGTATCTATAAATTCACATTAACAAAGTTATTCTTAAGTTTTTGGTGATCTCTTACTTTCATTTTACAGTCTTCTAAAATAGCTTGGAATTTTTATATGACCATATACTGGCTTGTAGGAAAAAATACACTGTAATTGCCCTGAAATTCAAAGGCATAAATTCTGCTGAAGTAAGCATTCTGGATTCCTTTTGTTTTTACAAGTATGTTATACAAAAACTTTACCGAGCTACACTTATGGTACCAGGCAGTACTAAGCTTACAGATTAAAAAAAAAAAAAGGTAAGCTAAGAAATCAGAGAACAAGAACTCTCACTCTGGTCTCAAAAATGTGCATCATCTTTTATAATTTTTATTTCAATTATACCTTGTACATTCTGCTTGTTGAAATTATTTTCCTACATTTAAATTACTTATAGGCTTAAATGTAACTTTAGTTTTAGAGTTACTGGTAGCCATCATGATTAGTGTTTACTGATCTCAATCATGTTTGTATAACCAAAGAAAGACATGATATTCAAAGATTCAAAAATAATTATAAAAATTATCAGGCTCCACTTAGCCTGTGCCCTCTACCAAAGACCTGAAACTCTCTTCAAAGTTATTTTCATGTTTCTAGGCATTTTCTAGACCCCATAAAGCATTGCTCTAATTTGATTTTGCAGGCACCTACCAGTCAACAAAACATCTTGAGAATGCACATGGACATTTGATATCATTTCTTCATTTTGCTTCTTTCTTTGTTACTCCAGTGCTGTGTACTGGTTCTTTTGCAATAGAATTAGGGGTTTTGCCACACATGATGAGACTTCTGCCACAGTTTCTTTGGGAATTGAGCCACTACCAACACACATTTGGTGTCATCTAAAAAAGATTACTTTCTAAATGACTCTTAAATGACAGAACATTGATATTATCTTTCATATCTTATAAATTCTATTTTTTTTTCCAACAATTTGTTTTGTAAGATGCTGAGGTACAAATTACCAATAGTCACCTTTCAAATGCGCTTTGTCTTCCTACTTTAGTAAAGCAAGGTTACCCTCCGCCCTCTAAAATTCAATTTACTACTGGTGTTTCTTGTTTGCCTTGAATTATATTATAGCTTGGTAATGTGTACACTGCCAGTAGATGAGCTCCTGTAAGAATCCATAAGCATGTCTAGACATACTGAAACTTGGATGTAAACAGATTATCACAAAAGAAAGAAAAGCATATTTCTGTTGTCACAACTTTATATATATATATATATATATTCAAATATAATATACATGTAAGTATAACTGTGTTTTTATAAAATATAAAACAGAGGAAAAAATTTGTAGTTCCAAGCATTATGGTTTTATTTTAATAGCTTCTCTGTCTTGATCAAATGTCTTGCAGATTTTGAGTAACATTAAAATTACACATGCCTCTTTACACAATAGAGGGAAATGAGATAAGGAAATTTCTTGTTAATGAAATTTTGGGTCTGTAGTCATACTGACAGCATGAGCCTAACTGTGCAAGGTACTGTTCCCAGCTATATTTAAATCATACTCCATCGTGGCTAATGACTTACTTCTTCAACCAAGAAAGTAGCACTCCAGAGTAACAGTGTGGCCAAGGTCTGTTATTCAATGAGTTAGGTGTCATTAATCCATGCCATAACATACATAGCACTGTGGTTTCATATTTTGAAGTACTGTGTTAAAAAATTAACCAATTTAGTTATCTGAAACCTGGACCTGTCTTTATCATCAGAGAGAAGAAATAAAAGCTTGTCCTTATACAAAAGTGTGCTATCTACTCATTTTTATAATATGTACTATTTAACTGGGTTAAAGTAAGCTTAAAGCCTAGCCAAGGAAACAGAAAAGGCATTTATAAGGCACTGAAAATAAGCACATACTATTAATGACATTCTGAAGACAATATTTTCTTTTACTGAGAACTATATTTTAGGGACTTAGAAGATTTTTTTTTATGGAACATGGAAATTTATGTATCCCACACATCTCCAATTCTTGGAATATTTTCTTAATATAATATGAGACAATCGTAAAACAACTGATTGTCTAAATTTCCTAGGGGAATATGAAAAGATGTTTTGTTTTCTGTAGATACACAATTCTATAAACCACTTACCACACCACTCATACTTAACACACAGATGATTCCACTTGGCAGTCATTTTGTTTTATCTTCTTTGATTTCTTAAGCAGCTTGTCAAGACTGGGTGTAAATTGTGGCAAACAATGTAGAGCTCTTCGCCTCTAACACTGCATCATTTTGGTTAAACCATGTTAGTGATGCCTCCCGCTCAATGGTGGTCATCTCTGGAGACACGCAATTGTGATTTGGCTCCGTAAGACATATGTTGTTCAAAATTATCATATAAATGACTAAACAAATCTATTTTGAGATATTGCAATGATTTTATGCACCACATGGTCTGTTTCAAAGGATTGCTGATAGCATTCTTGAGGTAGATAGTACACAGAGGAAATGTGCAAGCTTTATGTTAGTGTTTCCATCACTGTTTCAACCCAAGATTTAAGCAAACCCATGTGTTTAGAGAGATCTGTAAGAAGAAACATGCTCATACTACTTCATGCCTATGGGGGAAAAGAATTTTTCTAAAATTAGTTTACTAGGACAGATGCATTCGCTAGCTACAAGTTAAAATAATCAGAGTCAAGAGAGATTAAATGGAAAATCTAGGCTTTGCTTGACAACTTAAATAACACAGATGTCTTATGTTAAAAAGGTTATAAGTATTATTTTCATTTCTTTTCTCCCCACCAAGTTTACTTTATGTTTCTCAACTTCTTTTGGGAGAGGGGTCTGCCCTGAAGTGTGATCAACCTACGAGCATCAAATAATTAAAGAGAATTGACTCAGGCTTGAGCTTGCATATGTCTTATGCATGCTTTCACAACCAATATAAGATAATATGTACAACTACCCTGCTTTGTTTTGAAAACGGTTCTTTGAAGTCCTCCTTTATCTCTGGTTCTTACAATCTTTCTTTTATTTAATTGGATACTTTATTTATTTCCATTTCAAATTTTATCCCCTTTCCTGGTTTCCCCTCTGGAAACAACCTATCCCAACCTCCCTGAACCTGTGTCGGGGAGGGTGCTCCCCCAAACACCCATCCACTCCTACCCCCTGCCCTGGCATTCCTCTACACTGGGACATCGAGCATTTCCAGGACCAAGGGTCTCATCTCCCATTGATGTCTGACAAGGCCATCCTCTGCTACATATGCGGCTGGAGCCATAGGTCCCTCCCTGTGTACTTTTTGGTTGGTGGTTTAGTCCCTGGAAGTTCTGGGAGGTCTGGTTGGTTGATATTGTTGTTCTTCCTATGGGGTTGCAAACCCCTTCAGCTCCTTCAGTCTTTTCTCTAACTCTTCCATTAGGGACCGCATGCTCTGTCCAATTGTTGGATATGAGCATCCACCTCTGAGTTTGTCAGACTCTAGCAGAGTCTTTTAGGAGACAGCTATATCAGGCTTCTGTTAGCAAGCACTTATTGGCATCAGCAATAGTGTCTGGGTTTGGTGTCTTATAATCTTTCTATCCCTATTCCATAAAGTTTTGAGAAGCTTGTGAGTACATCCTATATAGTGCTAAGCTCTTTACAGTCTTTTATTCTATGATTGTTGATCAGTTGAGGGTTTCTGTGTTAGTTGTCATCTACTGCAAGAAAAATTTTCTCTGAAAAGGGAATAGTTGTGTGCTTTTTCTGGACATATCAGTAAGTCATTAGGAGATGTTTTAATACTATGTCCAGTTAGTAGAATAAATTGGGTTCTCCCCTAGGTCCTAGGGCCTGCCTAGACACAGGTTTTTGGTCCTGTTAACAGTACCTAGATATGGGTTCTTTTTCATGGAGTGGTCCTTCATTCCAATAAGAAATGGTTGATTATTCCCATAACATGGGTGAATATTCGCACTAGTAGGCATATCTTGTTAATTGTTATGTTAGCTTTCAAGGATCATGGCTTGGTGAGATTATTATTTCTTTTCCCCTCCAGTAGAGTGGATATTATTTTACAGCACTACAAAAGGAAGCCAGTAGGAGTGAAGATTCTTAGTGAATTCTAGCTTTATTTTTTTATATTGTGTAAGTATAGTTGTGTAGTATATTCAGCAATAGGTCCCGACTATTAAGTTTTATAGGATATCTAAGAGTATTTGAATACCATGTAATTTTGGAAGTGAGTCAATTACTTACAAAGAGGTAAGTTCCCAGTAATGGATTTTCTATTTCCTATAGAAATATTGAATAACTCTTCAAGATAGTGCCCTTCTCTTGTAGAGTGGTTCTACTGAAACTCCTGCCTATATTTATATGTATATGATGTATAAATGTATATTTTAGGAAGGTTCAACAGTAGTAGGCTTTCAAATACATTTTCCAAAAGTCTATTACTGTTACTTGTTTCTTCCTCAATATTTTTCATTACTCAGCCTTTTTATCTCCCTCCCATATTTAATCTTTCCTGTTTCATTATTCTTCTTTTTATCTTCTACTGCACTGTTTCTATTTCCTCTGTTTAAAAATCCACTCTCATTCCCCTTTACTAAGTTTCTGACTTAGATGAGTCTTCCAAGAAATATATCAGCATTTATATGCCATCCATTCTTTCCCCAAGTTAATAATATGTAAACAGCTTCTCTGGGTAACATGGGTCAAGACTTCTCACAGGTTACAAGCAATCAATGTTAACTGGGTCAGTGGCCTTATCTCAGGGCTCTAATTGGAAGAAGCTGATAAGCTGCTTATGAGTTGGTTGACAGGATTCATTTTCTCAAGTGAGATCCTATTTCCTCTCTGGTTGTGGAGAAGAAGTGGTTCTTGGTTTCTCTCCACCCAGAAATCTCTATAAAAGTGTTCAGAATATGTGCATGTGCATGAGTTCCTATCAAATAAATTGATGGGGAGAAATATAAAGAAGGAAATGAGATATGTAGAAGAGGAAGAGAGAGAGAGAGAGAGAGAGAGAGAGAGAGAGAGAGAGGGAGAGAGAGAGAGAGAGAATATAATTTAAGGAAAACTTATACTTGTTAAGATAAGGAAAGAAGACCCAAACACAATAGGGTATTTGTATTTTATGAAAATAATTAAAGCATGATAAAATAATAAGTCAAAGCTGAGAAAACATAGCTGAGGTCTATAAAATATATTCGCTAATTAAAAATGAAATTGATTTCAAAGTATACAATTCTCAGTTTATATGCAATAAACTGAGAAAGGAGGTCCATGAGTTTGAGGCTAACCTAGGCTAGTCATAGGCTGTCTTTAAAAGAAATGTAATGCAAGTAAAAGTCCAACAAAGTTAATTTAAAATAAAAAATAAGGTGCGTATAAATGGCCATTAATGTAGAATAGTTTTTAGAATTTTGTTCATTTGGACATACCAGAGAAATTTACTAGAATACATTGTTCAAATCTAAAGACTTTAATGGTAATAGTGGTGAAGTTTCAGTGATTACATACTTGTAGAACTTGAGGCAAATGGATGTTAAACAAATAAAAACAGTTTTCAATAATGTGGGATCCTGTATAAGAAAGCTGTAAAGTTAGTATGAAGTATGAATGCAACAGAGTTCAGAAAGTTCTTCCTACATAGTAGTCTTTTAGAAAGAATTTCAAAAACCATGATAAACTTGAGTGAACTTATAAGTGAGGATGTGAAGGGAGTGACCTGGCATATTCACATTATCTCTGTGGGAAAGGCAAAGGTCTGGGAGGAAGATTATTGACTCTCTTCACAGGACTAAAAATGTAAGACATAACAATAGCTGCATTACTTCTTCATATTTCCAGTTGCTTAAGCTAACCATAAATGCCACCTCATATTTTGCTTTCTTTAATAATATCAATGAGAACTGCCTTGTTTATATTACTCTTGAGCTCAAATGTCTGGTGTCTTGTGTCTGCTGATACCCCATGCAGGTCTGTTTTATATCTTTTGATCAGCTGTGGCTTATTCTTGTCAGCCACAATGTAGGACAACATAGTATCTGCATGCTCAGTCAGTATGATACAGTGTAATTTTAAAGACAGAAAAATTAAATAACCATCTGCAGAAACAAAACAAAAGAAACACACACACACACACACACACACACACACACACACACACACCCCAAATTTAAAACTACTATTGGTAATGTTATCCTCAATAGAAAGGAGGGTCTAGAAAAATTTCCAAGCATTCTAAATGTGAATGTCATTTTAAAGGTGAACGGCCTTCTAAAGGTGAATGGCATTCTTAACCTGTGTTTATCCATTTTCTGTCAGTTCCTAACTGGATGTACTCATGGTGTTCCCATCATAAAAAGATGGATATTTCAAGAAAAGTTGTTCTATTAATGAAATGTTTGGAATCTCTCTGTGTCTGCTGTGGGGATAAGGACTTCCCTGCTCTCTATGAGTTAAGGTGCGGGAGACTTGATCTTAGGTTATCTAATAATCACAGGTCTTAAAATCAGGAGGATTTAACTGGTAGCCTAGGATAGAGCAGGCAGGAAGTTTAGACCTTCTCTGTTTGTTGTAGAGGGTAACTTCATGGGATGATGGACTCGAACTACGTGCAGGCTGTGAAGGTCCAGGAAGCTGAGATCAGAAAACTGAAAACCACATTTGTAAGCTTGTTGAACTATTGGGGAAGATCTATGATACAAAATCAACCAAAATATAGAGAAAAGAAACAGAAAGTATAGTCTTCTAGAGCTGGAAAAGGATATGGGACAATATGGAGACACTTAGGAAATGATATATCAGTGAGAAGTACTAATTACAATTGAAATATCAGTTGCTTATAAAAGTGATGTATTATTGAAACACAATTAAGGAAATCTAGATTTTGAGAATTCTAAGTCACTGACTCTTATCCTGAAAATTATAGACAGCGATGATCTGGTTTATTACTGACAAAGCTTGCTATGTTTTTTTCCTTTCAGAAGAAAAATGCCTTAAAAGTTTTTTGACTTTTGTTAAAAGTATTGAAAGTTGCTTTTTTCCCTGTGTTCCAATGCTCTCACTTTCTATGGTTAGTTTGCCTTATGATAAATTATTGAAAACTACAAAGTTTTTATTTTACAAAAGCAGGAGAATTTTTAAGATTTTGTAAAGTTGACTTTTATCAACATTATTGAAATATACATCTCTTTCCTTCAAACTTTATTGTTAAATCTATATAATAGATTATATATAGATTATATAATAGATTATATAATATATAATTAGTGTGTTGACACTTAAGGATTCACTCAAAGACATGCCATTTCATGTTACTTATGAGTATCAGATGCCAAGTATATTATGTAGAAAACTTGTATTCAATCAAGAACGAAAATTAAATGTCCAAAATCTGGCAGAAAATGTAGTTTTAAGTGGAGAAACAGGGAGTGTTTTGGTTACATCCAACTCATAATCCCTTGTGGGATTTCTTAAGAATTAAGGGCTTTGCCAAGACTATTTACTTCAGTGAAATATGAATAATTCAGGAAGCAGAGGCATTGGGTACTTATAAGGATCAAATTAGGAAGACTGTACAATGAGGTATGTGCATAATTACCTTACATAGCTGTAGGTGGTAATAATGAAGCTTTGAAACAATTAAAATAATGTGACAATTGATTCATAACTTTTTTTACGTTGTAAGAAAATTGGACCTCTTGGTCCTTTTGACAATAGTCAAATTTAACACTTAAATAAACGATTGAAGTAACTGCTATATATAATTTTTAAAACAATGAAATTATTATTTGAGGAAAATTATATAATAAGATGAAAACCTGTAGATGACTCTTTAAAGCACATATTATTTGATTTCCTTCAGCAAGGAAGTCAGTCCATTTCTTTTCTATTTAGCTCCAGGTAGATTTTTAGCACTAGGGTAAAAAGTAGATGTATTCTTTGCCTAAATATTACAAGAGCAGTCTTTAGTATAGTGGCTAATACTCTTTTTCACTGAATCCTCCTGAACCAAGGACTCTTAGTTTATAATTCTCTCAGCATGATTGTCTTCCAAGTTCCCACTAGGATATTCTAATTAACCCCACTGACAGAAGTTTTATACACAGGCCCAACCCACCTCTAGCACCACCCATTTGCACATTTTTTTCTTTTCTGGTTATTGTCTTAATTTTTCCTGAGACATGAATAAAATGTCTCTTTCCCTGAAATAAAGCACCCATGACAGATAAAATTATGGGTTTCATTAAAGTTCAACTTTTTAAACTAATCAACCTATTAAACTACCTGCAGGTATATGAGTGAGGAATTACTTATAGGATCATGGACTATTCAAAACAGATGCATCATCAAGGACCCATCTTACCATGGGTAGGAAAATGTTAACATGAATCCCTTGGAGCTGCCTGGACAGCTTGTAGGCAGCTCAGCTATTGAAGAATCTTATCTCCTCAAAAGTGTACTGCTTATATAATATGGAGGACAGCTTTTGTGATTTGTCAACTTTAATAAAATTCATGAGACTCTTACCTCCCTATCAGGCAGAAGGTTTTATACAACACTAAATATATACATATTTATGTGCATGAATATTTATCTGTATGTATTTTTGTGCTCCATGTTTATGCAGTGCCCAGAAGCCAGAAGAAGACATTAGATCCCTTAGAATTGGGGGTTCAAATGCGTGCGAGCCACCATATGGGTTTTGGGAACTAAAACAGAGTCCTCCAGCAAAAGCAGCAAGTGCTAAGCCATCTCCCCAGCTCTTGTAATATATTTTTGATGTAAACAGACCTAACAATAAAGTGAATAGATAATATCTTCATTGTTTACAGTCGATTTTGTTTTACATAAAAACAGAAGTAAGGATACTTACTCCTATCATATCGATATGACAATGTGTCTAAATGGGATTGAAATGTGCATAACTTCATGGCTGATTCATTTATCCTGATAATATATTTTATATAATATACATTTTATATGTTAGTGATAACCAAAATAAATAAAACAGGTAGTTTTCATAAATGAAAAATGTAGGTTTCTATCTGGATTAGCTATTTTGCTGTGATCACATGCTGAGTACTATGAAATTTAGAAAGGTTTATCTTTCACTATAGGTCATGGATGGAGTTCATAAATACAGGAAGCTATGTTTATAGAGATTTAAGATGTTAACTAATAATGTTGCTCAACTAATGCACCTTTTTCCATCTGAAATTCCAGAATGGCCTTTTGAACAATACTACAGTGGATTCTGGATCCCTTACTGAGGCTAATCATCTCAGAGATTAGAGCTACTTGCTATCTATGATAGCACTGTGCCATGTTACAATCATTCCTTTGATGAGTAATAGGCATACTTTTTATATATTTCTGTTCCATGATGTGATATTTTATCAATTTCCTTTGAAAGAATGTAACAATTTCTTTTGTGGATAGTATGAAATTGGCTCTACTGTTAAATATTAAAACATATAAGAATTGAAAGAATATGATGTTTGTAAAAATAAGCAGAGAGTGATCAAATTTAGAAGATAGACATATTATAAACAAATTCCTTCAGTCTCTGCCCCATTTTGTCACCCTTTTTGTATTTCTCTTAGATAGGAACAACTCTGGGTCAAAAATTTTGAAGGTAGGTTAGTGTCCCTATCCCTCCACTGGGGATCCTATGTAACTACTGGAGGTGGTCTCTTCAGATTCCATCCCTGTTGGCCATTTCTGCTAAGTCACCCCCATTGAGTACTGGGAGCCTCTCATATCCCAGGTCTCTGAAGGAAAGGCCAACAAGTGACCAGACCAACTTAGGATCCATCACAAACCCAGACAATATTACTGATGCTATGTTGTGCTTGCATGGCTGTCCTCTGAGCGGTTCTACCAGCAGCTAACTGAGACAGATTCAGATACAGCCAACCATTGAACTGAAGTCAGGGACCCCTATGGAAGAGTTAAGGTAAGGATTGAAAGAGTTGAAGCAGATGACAACCCCATAGGAAGACCAAGAGTGTTACTAACCCAGACCCCTAGAAGCTCCTAGAGACTAAGCCACCAACCAAAGACCATATAGGGGCTGGTCCCTGGTCTGCAGCACATATGTAGCAGAGGACTGCCTTGTCTGGCTTCAGTGGGAGAAAATGTGCCTAATCCTATAGAGACTTGATGGCTCAGGGAAGGGGGTTGACCGGGGGGAATCCTCTCTGAGGTGAAAGGGATGGGGAATAAGATGAAGAACTCATGGAGGTGGGACCAAGAATGGGACAACATTTTGGGTGTAAATAAAATAATTAATTGAAAAAGTGTGAGTAAAACAACATGTGTCTACACTATAATCCCATCTTCCTATGTAAAAGTAAATTAATAAATAAATTCAAAAACAAAAAAAAAGAAAGAAAGAAAAAGAAAAAAGGAGAAAGAAATACTATAAACAAATTCAATATAAAATAATGGGTAGATGTCAATGGGCACATTAAACAATTTTTAATTGTATGACAGTATAAAGTATAAAGTAGCTAGAAATATTTTGAGTGAATGTAAGGTAAATTGTAAGATAATAACAGAGTAAAGATTGATTTTATTGATCTAGTTAAAAATAAATTATATAAGAAGTTACTTATTAAATATTTATACATTAGTAGTAGATGCATATCTCCTTTTCAAAATTATTTATTTATTTATATCCCAAATGCTCTCCCCGTCCTACCAGAGTACTTTCCACCATCGCCTTCCCCTTCTTCTCTGAAAAGTAGCATAATAAAGAACATCCCTGAAAAAGCAGTGTTTCCAATAAAATACATCGAATTTAATACTATTTCTCATATCAGTATTAATATTTAAATTAATATTTGAATCTTTATGTGAGATGGTTCTTTGTGGTACAGAACTTCCCTGTTTACTTTCTCATTAGTTGTGCACTGGAAATGGTCTTTGAAACTAAGCACAATAAGCTCTACAGTAACTATGATTTTCAGACAATTTCCAAACTTGAAACTTGAAAGCAAATTATATTTTATAAATACAATTAAATAACTTTATGAATAAACAAGAACATACACATGTGCATGCATGTTATATAAAATATTCATTATATCACAGATAGAGTCCAAATATATAAATGTACTTTTAGCAAAGAATCTCAATAGAATGAAATAGTATGGAGCAGTCCTCAAATGTATTAACTGATCTTTCAATTCTCTCACTACTTTATCATTGGAATTGAATGATTGACTGATACAAAAAGAATAGCTTTATAAGCCATAATGTACCATCCAAGGGAAAAATCCTGATTTTTATTGATATCTTCAAATGTGTACTTGCAATATACTGGAGTTATGAAAACTAATGAAATAAAAACTGGATAACCTTTTCTATTTCCTTGGAGTTCACATATTAATTTTAATATTTTAGTAGGATAGCTTTCTAATGAAATGGGACAAATGCCAATGAGATTCATAATAATCTGTTTTTATGAAATCACTCTTTCCAGAGATTTATAATTATCTTTTGTCATGAAATCACTCTTTTCATATTTGTACAATCATATCATTTTAAACTGCTTTCAAACAAATGCATGTTTTTAAATTTTGAAAATAATCATTAAAATGATATGAAGCAGCTTCCACATGTCATCTCTCCTAAGTTCCATGAAAAAATGCTTACAAAGAAAATTCAGAATGTTGGCTACGAAAGTAGCAGCATACTGGATCTATCAACTTCTTCCTTGGGGAGATTGAATAATATCAGCCTCAAGTATCAGCTGTGTATCTAAATGAAATAGGGGAAGGAAAGATGCAGAAAGGGAAAATGAAGTTTGAAATGAGATCCATATTACATAAACATTTACAAATATTCCATTTGTAATCATGGGAACTTTTCTGCCCATGCTGCCACAACACCTATTTCCTATAAGTGATAATACCTCAGTATCTTTTCCTTTAAGAGGTTGATAAAGGAAAACATTCAAAGTAAATTTGTCATTGAAATCCTAAAATGTTTGAATCTATAATAATTCCATTATTTTGTAGCCATGAAATGACAATTCATGAAGCTAAGAATCTTTTATGTTTGAAATTTATTTTCCTTGTTTTGTTCTCGTTTTATCATTCTTTTGAGACTCTATTCTCAATATGTCACCAGGACTGACCTGAAACTTACTTACATACTTAGACTGGCCTGGAACTCATGGCAATCCCCAGCCTTAGTCTGCTATGTGCTGTGATAACAGCTGTGCACCAACACCTAGACTGCAATTCTCTTCTTCTTCTTCTTCTTCTTCTTCTTCTTCTTCTTCTTCTTCTTC
>JADRCH010000195.1:401986-429062 GCA_019843965.1 Rhynchomys soricoides | reverse complement strand
TCCTCCTCCTCCTCCTCCTCCTCCTCCTCCTCCTCCTCCTCCTCCTCCTCCTTCTCCTTCTTCTCCTTCTCCTTCATTTGTATCAAGATACAATGGTATGCTAGTGCTTTATTTCTTTCAAATGAGTCATTTGAGTATATAGGTCAGGCATTTTGGAGGTTCAGTTAAGGGAAATCAAGGGGAAAATAATCTGGGATATACATCAATGGGCAAAGTGCAGAAGGGGACAGAGACCTTCTCCTTGTAGCCTACTCCTCTGACCTGTCAGCCCTGTAACCCACAAACAAAGCAAACAGAGGTTTATAGAAACCATATATTGCCGTTGGTCTTAGATTTGTGTGTGTGTGGTCTTAGATTTGTGTGTGTGTGTGTGTGTGTGTGTGTGTGTGTAAATCACACATTTATTTCAAAGGATAACTTGCTCATGGGAATGAGTTACTTCGTTCTACTAAGTGAGATACAAGAATAGAACTCAAGTTTCTACACTGAATATAAATCATAAATCCTTTACTCATGAGCACCCTACCCTTGTATCAGTCATTCTGATCATCACTGTCATGCTACTTCTCAAAATGCCTACTGGAGAGAATTCTGGGATGCTCTCAGTACTTCAGTCACACTCTATGTTCATAGGTTTCAGTATGCATTTTCTGAAATATATGTGTCTCATGTTGTATGTTACTATGGGAAAAACAATCAAGAATATGAAGTCTAGTTTGTAGGTAAGAATTGAACTATTAAGAAAGTTTCAGAGATTTTTTATACTTCATAAATATAGATCTGGCATTTGGTAGCAAATCCTCATATTGTTAATCAAACACAAAGCAAATGTTGAAGTGTTTGTGAGATGCTTATTCATGTCTTCATCAAAACTCTCAATCCTCCAAGTCTTATTTTCATAACAAAAAGTTATCTAAACAGCTAAACTCCCCTAAAATAGAAGACAAGTATTTTACAGAAAACTACAAATGTATATTTACTTAAACTTTAAATATATTTATTAAATTTACAAATATAGATTAAAATTTTAAAGAAATCTACTGAAATGAGAACAAATAAATTTAGGAAGGATGGGAGGGCACAGAATCCCGATATATAGGTGTTATGTCAGGCATGCCTATAATCCCAGTGCTGGGGTACAGAGTCAGAGACTTGTAAATTCAAGGCACCTTGGTTTACCTCATGAGTACTACGTGAGACAAAGCTACAGCATGATGATTTGTCTAAGGATAGCAAACAAATAAAGGTAGTAATTGTCCATATATTCCTGTACCAGGTAATTAATTAATTTGAAACAAATATGAGCTAAGAATAGCAGTGTATGCATATTGGCAAGGAGAAAGTGTAACACTCCTCCATTGCTGGTGGGATTGCAAACTGGTACAACCACTCTGGAAATCAAACTGGAGGTTCCTCAGAAAATTGGAAATAGATCTACCTGAAGATCCAACTATACCACTCTTGGGCATATGAGAAAAATATACCATCCATGCCACAGGGGCATGTGTTCCACTAAGTTCATAGTGGCCTTGTGATGGCTAGAAACTGGAAACATCCAGATGTCAAACACTGGAAGAATGGATACTGAAAATGTGATTCATTTACACAGTGGAATACTACTCAACTGTTAAGAATGAGGACATTGTGAGTTTTGCAGGCAAATGGATGGAACTAGAAAATATCATTTTAAGATAGACAACTCAGATCCAAAAAGACATGTATGTTATGTAGATATTAGCCAAAAATGTACAGAATATGCAGGACACAATCCACAGGACTCAAAAGGTTAATAAGCTGAAGGACCCAAGAGAGGATGCCTCAATTCCACTTGGGAGGGGAAGAAAGCAGTCAAGGGGGACAGAAAGAGGGAGGGAACTGGGTGGCAGAGGGGACAAGGAAGGAAAAAGGGGAATATGATCAGGTATTGGGAGGGGAAAATAGGACTGAAGCTCTGAGGACCAACAGAAAGAATGGAAACAGGAAACCTCAGGAGGTTGGATAGTGGGAGAGACCCTCTAGAATGTGCCAAACATCTAAGAGGTGAGAGACTTTCAGGACTCAAAGGGAAGGACCTTAGATGAAATGCCCAATAGTGGGTAGAGGGAACTTGTAGAGTCAACCTCCAGTAAAAAGACAGGGCATCAAGTGAAGGGATGGAGCTACCATCCCCCAGTCAAAAGCTCTGACCTATAATTGTTCCTGTCTGAAGTAACTGCATATAGCAGTGTATGACTTTAATCCCATTACTCGGTGGCAAAGGCAAGTAGATTACTATGAGTTTCAGGCTAGCCTAGTAAGTTCCAGGATATCCAAAAATAAAAATAATTTCCACTTTCTAGTTTATAGAGAAAGATATATTAGGCAAGTCTATACTACATTAAATGATGAGGCCTACAATAATAGAAATGAGTCTAATGTCACATTTTGGGCTTTATTTTAAAAACATAAAGCCAGTTATAAGGAAAATTATTCAAGCTTAATAATATAAAGAAAAATTGATAGAAAAATTAAATTTTAGTCTATTTCACTAATATATTTTACATATAATTATCATAAAATATGAGCCCATTTTATTTTGATCATATTTGATGTGTTCTTATTTTATTACCAATTATTCATTAATATATCAAAAGGTAAGGTGGGGCATTTATAGCAGATGTCATTGAAAGGAAAAATATCCAAACATTGTATTCACAACAATGGAAGCTTAAGAGTTCGTCTCCCAGTAAAAAGACAAAAAAGTCAGAGCCATAAAAATTGGATGAAAGTTTTATTGTCCTCAGAAGGGACCATTTCAATGTTTTGGAAGCAAGAGGGAAAGTTAGCCCCCCAGTATTATTATTTTCATGCTTATTTTTCCTATTCTTTAGCTCCTATTTCTATAGTCATATCTTTGCCATAATATGCCTCCTACTGAGAACTAGGATCACTTCCAATCTGATTGAATTTACACTACTGCTTAGTGTTTAATATACCTATGCAATTGAGCATATCTACAATCACATGAACTTAAATAAAAAACAAAACACAGATAACCTGAAGTGCAAGTAGCAATGCAAATTTAAAACAGAAATGTATTTAATAGATAAAAACACATTAAAATAAAACAAAACTGAGATTTATTTGTAAAATTTGAAAACTAAAAGAAAACATGAAACTAATTAGCCAAACTTGAAAACATACTTAAAGACTAGAGCATAAATGAGAACAATATATCTAAAAATTACTATGAATATACAAAGAAAATAAACTGTATGAAAAAAATTAAGGTACATAGAATATTTAATAAGGATAACTTTATGATCTTTATTTCCTTCAAATAAAGGCATGACATGGATAATATTTAAAGACAACATTGTCATTGAATTAATTGATATAAAAAGGCAGAAAATAGGATATTATTTACAATAAAGCAGTACAACTAAGTGTACCATCCACTTCTGTGTAACATAGGATCAGGTAATTGTAGTTTAATATATTTAATATTCTCAAATAGTGATGAAATTGACAAATTTTGAGAAACTATCTGAGAAAGTCTGTAACAAGTGTGTATTATCAACAGTATGTTGAAAATGGTTTACTTATGGGAGTCAAACCTGACAGCATGAAGGGTGAATTAGTAAAAAGGACAAATAAAAATGTGATAATTTGTAAATAGCTATAATTGTACTTTAATATGTGTAATTATTGCTATTATTATTATTTAATAAAATGTTAGAAAAACAACTACTAGGAAAATACGGAAGAATATAAACAATTTGGAAATGTTTGATTGTGTTAAAGTATTTCAAAATTTGTAGTTAGAAAAATTAGATTTTGACTCATAAACATCAGTTGGATTATTTATTGTATGCAGAACAAGAATGAAATTTGAATATAGACCCTCAAGCTACCATAGCCATGCCATTTTGAAAGCACACAATCTCATTTGCTATCAAAAACTGAGCAAGATCTAGTCTAGTATGTACTTGAATTAGAAACTTCAAACCACTGGGTTTCAAAACAGATTGTAAAAGCTCATCATGAAAAGAAACAACACTGGATACTAGGATAAACCATGAAGACAGTGTGCACAAAACAAGATGAACGAATGAATATAAAGAACACAAAATGATAAAGTGTAGGACAGAAGAAGAAATGCATCAGTTTAAAGGACACAAGATTACAATAAGAAGCTCCAGCTATGGAACAGTGAAAAGGACATATTACATATTAAGAAAAGTTGATGGTAAAATTTTAAATGTGTGGTAGAACATGCAAACAGTAGCCAGCAGAATGCTGATGTAGTATATTCATTTCATATTCTTTAAAGTAAAATTTAAATGACGGGGCACCACAAAGTTAAGTATTAAAGAATAAGATATCAATAGTGTGCAGGTAACTTGCTTGAAAATTAATTATTCAAGAACTAATGCAGAAGTTCTGCATAACAGTATAATTCATCTCTGCAATGATGAAAGATACAAAAATCATAACACAAAAATTAAGAAAGACATTAGCACACATGACAAAACCTTTAAACTGAGTATTTCTAAATATTTGAATGTGTATGAGTAAAGCTTTACACTCCATAAGTACATGATGCAGATTTGACACTGCTGATGCAGAAAGGCCTGGATTACTGGATGAGTGTTTATACACGACAGGGGGATGTGGCCTATCAGAAAGAAAGGAAATCTCTGTTCCAAAACTGCTCTGGACAAATCTGGATGTGCTTATGGAAAATTACTATATAGAACACATTTCTAATAGCATAAGAAAACAAATCAGTTACAGATGGATTGCATGACAAAATAAGGAAAGCCAAACTTTGCAGCTTTTCTAAAATATGAGACAATATATCTTCAAAATTTAAAGATTGGTAAGTATTTTTGGACTACACAATGTCAGATTGATTCTTTTAAGTAAACAGAGGAAATGGTGGGTGATATTCGCTGCATTAAAAGTTAAACGTCTTTTAATCCACTGTTAAGTTTGTATGGATACACCTAAGAATTAAAGAATAAAACAAGACAGTAGGATACATGTTGGTGACTAAAGGGAATGGTAATTGCTACCTAATGATCACATACACACACCACCACCACCCCAACCTCCTCCACCACCACCACCACCACAACAACAACAAAAAGACACACAAGGAAAGAAAATATTCTAGAACAAAGAATTCATGAAAGACAAACAAGAAGCAGACAAATAATAAGTATAACAAGAAATACTTTTACTATATAAATGATAGGAATGAAAATAAAAATTTGAGGATCTTTCACACTGTATCAGATTGCTAAACTTTAAATATCTGATAATATTGTCAATGTGTGGAGAAACAGAAATTGGCAGACACAACTGATGAGATTATAAATTAGAAATGTTGGCAAAACCAGTTAAATAAAACACATTAAATTTGAAAATATCATTAAATACCTTATGATGCAACATTGTGAATCATAGAATATAAATTTAAACTTACTTTGCTCACTTGCAAAAGTGTATCAGGTTAATCATATACAGGAAGCTTTATTTGTAACGACCTAACTAGAACCATTCCATTATAGTAAACATCATATCAACCAACTACAACTAATCTCAAAAGTATGTTGAGAATATAGAAATGTATTAAATTGTATTCCATTTGGGGGTAGGGGGGACTATTCACTTTATTGAGTCAAGAACTGGTGGTCAGTCAGTTTAAGCACAAAAACAAGAATAAAAACCATTACAATAATACAAAAACTGTTGTGAATTAATACTTGTCCATCAGTACTTATGGGAATAAATAATGTAAATCAAACTGTACTGAAAAACTAGTATTATATTTAGATATATGTTAGTGGTAATCCTGCCAGCTTACATATTAATATATTAAAAAGTATAGTGATTGTAGAAGAGAAAGAAAATGCTAAAATAACCCATAGTGATCTGTATAATTCTAAAGAATAGGTAATGTACTTTTTTTCTTTATTGGGCTTCTAATTATGTTTTATATTTTGTTTACTTAATTTACATATAATTTTATAGATGCTACAAGAGGTTTGGATATTTTCTACTTTCATTGTGTTAAAAAATTAAAAGAAAGACAATGTAAGACTAGAAATATGGCTCAGATATTAAGAACACCTGCTGATCCTGCAGAAGCCTGCACACAATAGAAACACTTAAAACAGGAAGGTCACAATGTTTTGTGACTTCAGTTCGAGGAGATCTAATGCTCTCATGGCTTTTGTGGACACCAGACAAACATGAGATCCATATATGTACATGTAGGCAAAGCACTCATACGTACAAAGTATTAAAATAATTAATTATAAAAGAAAAGCAGTTCAAAGACTACAGAGAATAAAGAGTCGATGCAAAAATAGCCAAAACTTCTAAATATAAATCAAATGTTGCTATCTAACATTATATTACCATTAAGTGTGAAATTTAGTGCTTAAAATTCTATTAAAATATCTTCCAGTATATGGCCATTTTTTTTCAATGAGAATTATCAACAGTAGGAAATAGAATCACATACAAGTTGATATATCTATTCTTATTTTAAAGATTATAACACCAAATTATACTAAAATCTAAGCTTAATTTGTTCCTTTATAAAATAAAAATGTTAGGTTTTTGCTCCACAAATATAGAAGATCTAAAGCTAGTTTCAATGTACTTAATCTAAACTCTACTTCATCTAGTATGACATGTAACAAAATCTTAAAGTATAAACCTTTGCTATACATTGGCTTTCAAAGGCTCAACATTAACAGAATGGCCACTGTGTTGCTCTCATGGAGTGTTTTGTCTTAGAAACAAAGATTTTTATAGAAAATTGGTAGCCATGTAGTTGAGAAAACACAGTTTGCCAGAGGTAGCATAGCTGTGGCTTACGTCTGTTTTCCAAAAAGATTATAAAAACACCTTTTTTTTATCTTCAATTTTGACCAAGTTTATAAGATAGTTATAGGGGTGTCACTGTCCTATAAGCACTAAGAATAATAAAAATGCCTCCACATCCCACAGCCTCCGTGTCTTCACGGAGATCTGCCCTAACTAGAAGCACAAGTAAGACCCCACCCCAAAACAACTCCAGCTAAGACCACCCCCACTCCCCCCATGGAGCCCAGTAAACAAAACAACTCTCACCTCTGCTCAACAACCATCTCCCTTCTGGTTTGCACCTCTGCTTGGGCAGATCCGTGTGCTCACTCTTCTCCCATAGCTGACAGCATGCATGTTTCCCCGGAGGTCTACCATAACCAAAAACACAGACTGCCTGTCTCCCAGTAGGTCTGTTATATCCAGGTAATGGGAGGACTACCCTAACCAGGGACACAGGAGGCCCCTAACCAGAGACAGCATTGCCTGGGTTCCATTAGGTCTGCATTAACCCTTGTCACAGAGCTTTACTTGCCTCTAAGGAGGCAGGCTCTAGAGAGACATACTAAGCACAGTTAACAACAGATATAACAAGATGCTAGAGAGAAACACAAGATGCTAGAGAGAACACAAAAATATAAGCAACAGAAGCCAAAGAATTCCGGCACCATCAGAACCCAGTTCTCACACTCAGCAAGCCCTGGATACCCTAACACCCATGAAAAGCATGATTCTGATCAAAAATCTCATATCATGAAGATAATAGAGGAATTAAAGAAGATATAAATAACTCAGTAAAAGAAATACAGGAGAACACAGGCAAACAGGTAGAAGCCTTTAAAGAGGAAACAAATAAACCCCTTAAAGAAATATAGGAAAACACAATCAAACAGGTGAAGGAACTGAACAAAGAGGTCCAAGACCTAAAATGGAAGTAGAAACAACAAAGAAATCACAAGTGGATGCAACCCTGGAAATGGAAAACCTAGGAAAGTGATCAGGAATTACAGATGTAAGCATCACCAACAGAATACAAGAGATAGAAGAGAGAATCTCTGGCATAGAAGATGCCACAGAAGATACTAATACAACAGTCAAAGAAAATATAAAGTGGAATAAGCGCCTAACAAAAAAATCCAGGAAATTCAGGACACAATGAAAATGCCAAACCTAATAAAAATAGGATTAGAAGACAGTAAATATTCAGGGCTCAAAGGGCCAGAAAATGTCTTCAACAAAATCATAGAAGAGAACTTCTCTAACTTAAAGAAAGAGATGCCCATAAACATAAACAAACACTAACAAATAGATTGGACCAGAAAAGAAAATCCTCCTGTCACATAATAATCATAACATTAAATGTGCAGACCAAAGGGAAAAAATATTAAAAGCAGTAAGGGGAAAAGGCCAAATAACATAAAAAAGCAGACCTATCAGAATTATGTCAGAGTTCTCAACAGAGACTATAAAAGAAAGAAGATCCTAGACAGTTGTCATACGGACCTTAAGAGAACACAAATTCCATCCCAGGTTACTATAGACAGCAGAACTTCAATGACCATACATGGAGAAACTGAGATATTCCATGACAAAACCAAATTTAAATAATATATATCTACCAATCCAGACCTACAGAGGATACTAGAAGGAAAACTCCAACACAAGGAGGTTATCTACACCCAAGAAAACACAATAAATTAATTATGTCACAACACACCTGAGAGAATAGAATCACAAAAACATAATACCACCTTCTACAACAAAAATAACAGAACCAACAATCTCTGGTTTTTAATATCTTTCAGTTTCAATGGACTCACTTCCCTAACAAAAAGAACTAGGGTAACAGCCTGGATATGTTAACAGAAGCCAGCATTTTGTTACACACAGGAAAAGCAACTCAGTGACAAAGACAGACACTATCTTAGAGTAAAAGGCTGGAAAAGGTCTTCCAAGCAGATGGTCCCAAGAAACAAGCTTGAGTAGCTATTATAATATCCAGTAAAATAGACATTAAACCAAAAATTATCAAAAGAAATGGGGAAGGACACTTCATACTCATCAAAGGAAAATCCACCAAGAGGAACTCTCAATTCTGAATATCTATTTCCCAAATGCAAAGGCACCTACATTCATATAAAAGAACTTGACTAAAGCTCAAAACACACAATGAATCTCACACAATAAGATAGAGAGACTTCAACACTTCACTCTCACCAATGGACAAGTCATGGAAGCAGAAAATAAACAGACACAGTGAAACTAATAGACGTTTTGAACCAAACTGAAAAGTTTCTGTAAGGCAAGGGACACTGTCAACTGGATAAAATGGCATTCTACAGATTAGCAAACATCTTCACTGACTTGACATCCCATATAGGACTAATATCCAAAATATACAAAGAATTCAATTAGTTAGACTCCAGAAAACCAAATAACCCAATTAAAAAATGGGAAACAGCTAAACAGAGAATTCTTAACTGAGGAATATCAAATGGCCCAAAAGTACTTAAAAAGTGCTCAACATCCTTAATCATGAGGTGAAGGGACTGAGGTAGCAGAATAAACTCTATTTTGTTCTTAAGACTCCATTATAAGTTAACTTGCCCCTAGAGAGGCATGGCCAATAAAGAGACAAAAAGCAGCAGGACAGACTCCATCTTGTACTCGAAAGTCTATTTTAAGTTGATATCATGGAAGAAAGATACTGTCCTTGGAGTGATATGGCCTCCACCCTTGAGGTCTGAGAAAAATAATGAAATGTCTCTGACAGTAAAATAGACACAGCAGATGAAGTGCAGTTAAAAATAGAGTGGGCTAAGAAGACGTAAGTCTTCCTCAGGTCCAGATGTCCCTTCTTATATGTGTGGTCTCTCCTTGGGGTCTGAACAAGTGCTATCAGTTTGAAGGTTCACATTCCTTTATCCATTTACCCAATCATGTAACACCAAGGCTTGAAAGCCCCAGCTTGTAAACTTTTTCTTCAAAAACCCTAAGCCCCTAGACCTGAGCATCACTTTCCTAACTTGTTGTGAAGGGAGGGTTTGTTACCCAAGCTTGAGCTTGTATAAAGATTCTCATGTGCTTGTATCAGAGTTGTGGTTCCTGGAGCTCTCTTTGGTGTTTTGCAATCTGGTCACAACATTTGGTGGATGGGCCTGGGAACCCTCAGACTTCCAGGACCCCCAACCCAAAGGGTCTGTCACTGGCCAAGTAGGTGTGGAGCTAGTGTTTTTGTGTATTGTCTGTGTTTGTTCTTTTTTACTGGTTTTTGAAGTGTCTATATAAATGGCAAGGAGTGGCTAATAGCAGGGAGTTGGAAAGACTCCAGGGTGGATAAAGCACCTACCTGTTAGTTGGAGGAATTTTTGGCAGGAACAGAGAGTTCCACTGATGTGTTTATAAAAATATAAAGAGGTGGTATATGTTTTATGGATGTGTGGTGAGGTAGGAGGGAAAGGGATGCCTCGGTGGACCATGCTGAGGCATCTCTTCGCCCTGAGGGACCAGCCACACGATGGTATAGTATAGAATAGAGTTTATTCAGGGCATTAAGAGGGTAGTAGAGGCAGAGAGAGGGAGAGAGTAGAGAAGTAGGGGCTAGCCATAACCACATGGAGAGAGGGGGTAAGAGAATGGGGGGAGAAGGGGAGCAAGAGGGAGCAAGAGAGAGAGAAGAGGGGGCAAGCAGCCCCTTTTATAGTAGGTCAGGCCTACTTGGCTGTTTCCAGGTAACTATGGGGTGAGGTTCAGACAGAATGCTAGCACTGTGAGTGTGAGTCTTTGGATTAATTTTTGTTCTCAGTTTTACAGCAGCTATTTTGTGTCTGTCTATTCTGTTCCTTGTGTTGTTTGGTCTCTACTTGTATTGAACAGTGATAGATGCCATGGAACAGACTGTTTCTCACCTTGATCTTATTCTGACTCATTTTAAGGTAGTTAGGGCTAAGGATCACTTATTACAAATTGGAGTAGCTGGGTTCTGATGTTGGATGGCCACCAGAGAGGGATCTTTCATCTCCCCAGAGTGACAGCATTAAAAGATAGTGTTACAAAAGTCTTACCTCTTTCCCTCTGCTAATGCTTCTTTACCAACAGGAGCAGCCACAGGATATCAAGGAACAATAGCCAGCTCCAGCTATACCACTCCTGGGCATATATCCAGAAGATGCTCCAACATGTAATAAAGACACATGTTCCACTATGTTCATAGCAGCCATATTTATAATAGCCAGAAACTGGAAACAACTCAGATGTTCCTCAACAGAAGAATGAATACAGAAAATGTAGTACATTTACCCAATGGAATACTACTCAGCTATTAAAAACAATGACTTCATGAAATTCACAGGCAAATGGATGGAACTTGAAAATATCATCCTGAGCATGGTAACTTAGTCACAAAAGAATGAACATGGTATGTACTCACTGATAGTGGTTATTAGCCCAAAAGTTTGGAATACTCAAGAGTCACTTCACAGCAACCATAGGACTGAGTGTGGGGTCCCAGATGGAGGAGTTGGAGAAGGGACTGAAGGACTGAGGGAGTTTGCAGCCCCAGGGAGGGAGCAACAGTGGCAACTGGCCTGACCTCTCGATGCTCTCTGAGACTGGATCACCAACCAAAGAATACACATGGAGGGACCCATGCTGCTGGCCACATATGTGGCAGAGGAGGATCTTGTTAGCCATCAGGGAGAGCAGAGTTCCTTGGGCTTAAGGGTGTTAGATCCCCCAATATAGGAGAATGCCAAGGAAGGAAGAGTGGGTGGGTGGGTGAATACCCCCCCAGAGGGAGGGGAGGAGGAGGGAATAGGGAGGTTACAAAGGGGGATCTGGAAAGGGGGAAACATTTGAAATAAAGTATGAAAAATAAAAAAAGAGCCAGCTCTAGCCCAGCAGTCAACTCCACCCTTCTCTGTGATATGGATGGAACTTGAAAATATCATCCTGAGCATGGTAACTTAGTCACAAAAGAATGAACATGGTATGTACTCACTGATAGTGGTTATTAGCCCAAAGAGATGAAGCTCTTTGGGCTAATAGTGCTGAAGAGATGGCTCAGAGGTTAAGAGCACTGACCTCTCTTCCAGAGGTCCTGAGTTCTATTACCAAAAATCACTTGGTGATTGCCTTTTTTGCTCAGGACCAGCTCCATGTTTTATGGCTCACACTGGCTTATCTCCCATCCTCTCCCCTTCTTCTGAGCGCAGGCCCAGAGAGCACAAACATCCATGGCCCCTAGAAAGATTAACATTTTTGGGCCTCCTGTGGCACAAACTGGGCTCTCCCTGAGTTTGGAAGTGAGTTCCCAGAGAGCAGGGCTCTATGCCTGGACAGACTGGACTGGAAAGGCCCCAAGTGGACAGATGTATCCCTCACCAAACCTTGGAACAGACTCCTGGACATTTATTTTGTTCAGCAAATGACTATCCTTTTTTGCCAGAAGAAGTGCTTGCTCCTTGTCTGAATAGATGTGGTCTCTGAGTTGTAAAGAGAGGGTCTCCACTGACACTATCCTGCCACACTCAGCCCTCTGAAAAGCAACAAACACTCTCTTCCATGCACCAAAGGTCACTCAGTGTAGATACCTACCCCCCAAAGCTTTTGCAGGTTCTCTTCACCACAGACAGAGGCAAAGAAACTGGCTCTTGACCCCACAGGGAATTCACCCAGACTGGGACTTCAATGGGATGGAAGGTAAGGAACATCTCCAGAATTACCACCAGGCTCTTTCAGCAGGTCTCAACAATTATTTGGCCAAGATTTTGATGTGATATTAGGCAAGAAATTGATAAAAATACAGCTACATTTCTTGAATGGGTCATAAAGGCTATATGTGTAAGACTCTACACACATAGACCCTGACAAAACAGTGAATTCTAGCATGATAGCTCTGGCTTTTATCAGTTAGTTAGCACTAGACATTAGGAAAAAGTTACAGAGACAAAGAAAGATTAAGAGAAAAGTTATTGAGAGATCTAGTAAAAGCTACACAGAGACTGCAGAAGAGTGCAGATTAAGACAGGAAAGACATTAAAGAGAGATTTAGTTAGTGTCCTTCTTGCCAACACAGTCTTGGATCCAGGAGAAAATAATGCCAAGCTTCAACAGATTGTTGGAGGAAGAGTAGCTAAACGGGTCTTGACCCAAAGTCTAGGACCAAGAAATAAGCCAGAGACTTGGGAGCAGAATGACCACCTTGCCTACATATTACTGTACCCACAGCACTGTTGGTTAAAGATACAGATAAATTAACTTTGGGACAGAATTTGATTGGGACTACCCCCATACAATTGAAGGGGCAGTCAAACAGCCTTCTGATTGATAGCTCAGTAATGTCTACATGATTCATTATCAGACTTTACTAATTAACCCTGACTGAGTTATTTTCTAACCACCTGTTTCCCTGAACCCTGCTACTCTACTACCTGATCCTGACAGGTGCTCGTTTTGGGGTTCTTGTAATCTGAGCACAACACAGGGAAATACATATCCAAATGACCCTGAGGTTCTACCTTATAACAATCAGCATGGCTAAGATCAAAAACTCAGGTGACAATAGAACTTCATTGAAGGTCTGACATATCTTTTCCTGGGAGACACAACAGGTATGTCTACTCACTGTAGATACCCCAGGATGGAAGAAGTACAGTTAAAGTCAAACTTGGTGACTCATGAGTTTTAGTAGGATTATTTAGAGGTATATGTGCAAGGCTACTTATGGGTGCAGAAATGACTCACAAAAAACACTTGTACTTCCAAAGCCCATCCTAACACAGATCACAAAAGCTACACTGAATATCCTTCATGCAGCTCAGCAGATTAGAGAGTATCTTTTCTAAGTGATTTTATTATTCTAAACCTCTTCTAGGCACTGGGAATAGTTTCTAGTTCTTTCAGGAAGCTGGTTTAGTCTGCTCTCAGACTCTGCAGCTTGGCTTCTCTGAGTGTTTTGACAGCACTACTCATCTGAGAGACACTTTTTTTTTTTTTCACCTCAGCTTTTTTAAAATCAGAGGGGGACTCTAAAGTTTCTGGCATGGAAGGACCTAGTGAATCTGGTCAGTTTCAGAGACTTCCTAAATCTATTTAGGTTATTTTCCTTCCTTTTTAAGGAGCTTCCTGAAAGATGGAATGTTTCAATCTCAGAGGAAATTTTTACTTAACAAGTAGGCAGCTGAGCTTGGCAGCTTGAGCTACGAGGTTCTGAATTTAAGGTTGCTAGAGTAAATAGTAATGGAATCTTCAGTTAAGAAAAGCATTGAACCAGATGTGTGGCAGGGGAGTCGCTGTATGGAGACACAGAAAGCCCATTGCTTGAACTTGTGAAAGAGAAGCCTGTATTACATACATCACAAAACCCAAAATTTTGGAGATGCCAAAGCCATGGAATACTTACTACTGAGTGCTGCAGAGAGGGAGTGGAACCATTCCAAGTAAGAGGTTACCTTGTTTTCAGCAAATTCAGAACAATGGGGGCATCTAAATCCTTTGACATCAGACGGAGCTATAGAATTTACAGTTTCCTAAGCTTGGTTTTGGTCTTCTTCTGGTACAAGAAGTTTTGAAGTTTCAAAACACTGTGACCATTTTGGTTATTCCCACCTTTCTGCCTCTCTTTCTTTGTAGATGAACATGGAAGCTCTTACCGACTGCTCCAGTGGTCAGATACCTGCCTGCCTGTTGTCATGCTCTCCTAGAAAAACAGTCATGGACTTTAATGGCCATGGTGTCTTACTGTAGCAATAGAACACCAAGTAAGAAATAATATAATTTTCAGTGTCTGTTTCTCCCTCATATTTCTACAAGAATTTGACCTCAATGGTATTATATCTGTCCTATAAAATGATATTTTAAAATCTATAATTTTTGTCTATTTTTTCCAAATCAGATCATTATCATTTCTAATTTGAACAGTTATCTACTTACAAATTAATTAAAAGCTCCATTGTCATTTTACAGTATATTGAAAGAGGAACGATTTTCACAGAGACATTCAAGAAAAAAGCACATGTTTGGCATTAAAAGACCTGCTGTTCTGCATATGTGGTAGGGGAGGGCCTTATTGTACATCAATGAGAGGAGAGGCCCTTGGGCCTGAAGATGTTGGATGCCCCAGTGTAGGGGAATGCTAAGAAGGGAAGACAGGAGCTGGTGGGTGAGTGGGGGAACACCCTCATAGAGGCAGGGGGCCGGGGTATGGGATAGAGGGTTTCTGAAGGGGAGACTTGGAAAGGGGAAAACAATTGAAGTGTAAATAAAGTAAATATTCAATCCACAAAAAATAAATAAATAAATAAAAAGGCCTGCTGCTTTCTGAAAAGGAAACAGAAAACAGCAGATTGGATCTGAAGAGAAGGGAGTTAGTGTAGGGGCATTGGAGGGGTGGAGGGAGGAGAAACTATGGTTGAGATGTATTTTATGAGAGAATAATCTATTTTCAATAAAATATTTTAAAAGAAACAGACTAAATGTATAGAAAATAATTTCTAGAAGTCAAAAATGATCTGTGCCTTAATAATGCTAATTTAGGTTGTCAGAAAAGAAATGCTTTTCTTGCTATTTTTCTTCTCTGTCTCTCTGTCTCTCTGTCTCTCTGTCTCTCTGTCTCCCTGTCTCTGTCTCTGTCTCTCTCTGTCTTTCTCTCTCTGTCTCTCTGTCTTTCTCTCTATGTCTCTCTATGTCTCTGTCTCTCTCTCTCTCTGTCTTTCTCTTTCTCTCCGTCTCTGACTCTGTCTATTTCCACTGATAATACCTTGTTTGTGACTTAAAAAACTGTGAGTCTTTATATTGAAAATAAGGTAAAAATTTACACCACATGGGAAGCAAAGCATTTACAGAGCAAAATTGGATTAAAAGTGTTTACAATAATAAATGACCAGTTTAGATTTATTAGACCCTTCACTTGGATAGTTTTCTTTACCAATTCCTGCCTCAGCTTTTATGTAAACAATGGCTGTGATTATGGCTGCCTGTTATCTTGGGTTGATTCGCAAATAAATGCCAGCACATAATAATTGCTCGGTATTAATCATTATTTTAATAGCCCATGTGCAGTGACCAAATATTTGAGAATCTGTGTTTTTCATTGACAGTCTTATACATAGACTTTGTTACACTTATAAAAGTAAATCCTGTGGTGGAAAATAGTTGAACAGAATGAGTTTTATATGGGGAACTCTATTACAAAACCCAAGAAAAGTCCTTCTCATCTTAGAACACAAATTCCTTTGTTAAGGAATTTAAAAGTTTCCTTTATGTTTGTCCTCTACATTTTCTTTCTGCTATAACTGTATTTTCCTTTCTTGGGATCACGTGCTCAATTGAGACCCATTTTATTCACATCCTTCCTCTCGTTGATCATCAAATTCCCTTACTGAAGAAAACACAAACAAACAAAGCTTGAAGTTTTTAATCTTTTGTCAGATACTACAATGCATAATTTCTTAAATCATATAGGATTGTTCTTTAAATTTCTATATTGTTTACATATTTCTTTTCTATCTTTAAACCCATACCGGACAGATTTTGAAATTGACAGTAGAAATGTTTAATGGAAAACATCAGACTTTTTTTTTAATGTTCTTCTATAGTTTTATTATTCCTTCCATTCCTCAAAGTTTGCCTTCTGTGTTTTCCTGGCAGAAACACTTTACTGTTTCCTCATTGCCAAAGATTCAACTCTTGCTTTCAAATCACTTCAACAGACCCCTTCACATCCAGTGATAGTTTTATGAACCTATTTTCCACACAGCTACAGTTAAAAGAAAATCTGGTATTGAACTATGTTTTTCCATATCAACATACAGTTTTGAATTTTTTAGTATCCCAATTTGCTGGGAAGCATGGTGCTCAGATTGAGTGTTCTCAATAAATGATCACTGATCATTTATTGATCAGATAAATGAATCATTGTCCTGTCAAGTATTAGGACACAATAGAACATTCATTCCATTTTGCCTACATGCTCTTCTAATCTCTGTGTCATTCATGTGTGGCATCAAAACCCTTTGTAACTGTCAAGGCCAAGCATCATTACAAACCAAGTATTTGTATAGAGGATGTTGAAAACCAAAATAAAATGAAAGTTATATTTTATTGACAAAACTGCATCATTTTTAACTGTACAAAGAAAAAAGTTACATAAATGCTAAAATTATTTCAACCAAGAAATTCCATCTCTCAAGTGGGAAATCTTGACTATCTTGAATGGCAGAGTTTGCATGGCTGTGAAAAAGAAACTTTAGTCAACGACACCAGCCAGCAAGTGTAGGCTTTCTTCTTATTCTTTGAGAAGCAAAATCCTTTGTGGTTAAGAAGTACTACAAGCTTTTGAAATCCCTTTCCACTTGTGGTTGCCTGTGGAAAATCACTGGAGAGGAAAGAAAAATTACTTTGCTTTCTCCTTACCATGGCCCCTCAAGGAAAAAATTTAAAAATGAGGCAATTTTTAAAAATATACTTGCATTTTATGGTTCCAAATACTTGTATTTTGTGGCTTTACAGATCTTTGAGCTATAATTACTTATATCCCCTTTCTTAATATAGTAAGAAAAGATTAGAGTCAGATATTTAAATGTTAAAAAAGAATAAAGTTTGAAAAGTACAAGATTTGTGATATTTTTCCACCTAGGGGTTTTAAGGACAAGTGCTTAAAAGTACACCCTTTTAATATACTTATGAGGTAATTTTTATTTCCGAAAATAGAGCAAGGAGCTCTTTTCACATCATCCTTCTTAGACTTCTCATTTAGGCTTTTGTTTATTCTGCTCTGTGGTCTCCATTCACCTTGCTGGTAACAATGTAGATGGATGCCTGCCCAGGAGTGCATTGTCATCAAACAATGACACAAAAGATTTCCCCACACCTCAGTCAGTGTAATTGTCTGTTCTTCTCTGCTAATATTACACTGCTTGGTTAAGAGAGAAAATTACAGTCAGCAGTCAGATATATTTTTATTACTTGTTTTTTGACATTTTCATATAATTACATCATTTCCCTTTCCTTTTCCATCCTCCAAGCCCTGACATGTACCTGCTCCTTCCAAATTCATAGGGTGTTTATTTTTATAAATTGTAGTTACGTATATATGTGTATGAATCTATTCCTAAATATAAAAAGACAACCAGAGGTCTAACTAATGGTTTTATGAGCATCACTTGAACAAGTTAGACACCAGTAGGCATGCTAAGGTGGAGGGTGTAATTCTCACAAGGCTTAAGCCCTACCTAAACAAAGTCCTGAGATTAACTAAGGAAAGCTGGGTGACAGAGAAATAATCTTTGCCAAGAAAGAGCACACCTGTTGGTTATGCAATACCTAAAGCATGACATATTTTTATAGAATGTGTGTGGTGGCTGTTATACAACTACTTCATAGGAACTGGTAGCCGCAGGTAATGTTGTTACACGCCTCTGTTTTCATGGACACTGTGCCTGCATGTTCTTCAGACAGAGGACAAGAACACTTGAGGGCAAACTTCAAATAAAGTACTTTCCAGAAATGTAATGGCCCAGAGAGAACACTTCAGTCAGTTTCCAGCAGATCGTTTACTGAGACACTGATAGCTCCTTCACCATCCCCCTGTATGGGAAATAAGGGCTGTTCCTCTTTATAGATAAATCCCTTGACGTACTCTGGCTTCTCATTTTCTCTATGTATCTCTATGCTGAGGGTAGAATCTTCTTAATGCTTAAGAAATCAGGCAAAAATCAAACCTGGAATTAGTATTTGTCAAGAATATTCTAGTTTCTGGAAATGAGAGATGTATTTATGAGTGTTTCTATAACTGGCCTTTTTGCAACTCTGACATCTGTCCCTCGCATATGAGCTTTCTTTGCCAAAGATGAAAAGATTCAGCATAATTTTAACCTCGTTTTGTCTGTGGGTCTTTATCTCTCTGACCTGATCTCCCTCCTTACTTCAATATTTTCCTAAACAATCTCTCAAATATTTGTGTTTTTTTTGTTGTTGTTGTTTAAGGATGCTACTAAAAACCCCATGTCACAAACTGACAAGGTTATATTATCATATACAGATAACTTTATCAGTATTGCTGCATATAAAAGTAGCTGTTCTATCAGTTTTATGTCACACCACTATCTAAGGAAAAACATTTTGTTCTTCTCTAAATATTTCTAGAAAATTATTCTGTAAATAGCTGATACATAGCAAAAACACCTTGAAATAACTTTTTGAGAGTTGTTTTTGACAATTGTTTGTCCTTTATTTACAAATAGCATGAACAATGGAACCATATTGTTTGGCCTCCTCATTTGAGTGTCTTGTCAGATAATTACCACAATAAAATCATATGTGTTTACTTAAAATAAATCTACTTTAACCGCATTCAATTGCCACATCTGTGAAAGAGGAGCCATTGGCAAGTTTTGATGTCACTGTAGGGTTGAGATGTTCTGCTGCTTCCTTTATACTAACATGCATGCCTAGTTGTATAGTCAAAAAAATATGGACTATCTGCTCCTTGTTATAGGCCATCTGTCAGAAATGATGGAGAATACCTAATAATAGTAAGGGAAAGACTCTCAGATACTGGGTTAAATCTTTGTTCCTTACTTAGTTCTTATATAAACCATGTGAAAAAATAACCATAAACAGCCTTTGATTGGAGATCTGAAACGAATCCCCAAACATTTCTGGTGACTTAACTGAATGGTTCTGATTTATAATAGAGTCGTTTGTTTAGTTTTTAACATGTTTCTTCAGTAGGATGAGCATATGCCTGGCCACTCACATTTGGACAGTTTCTAAAGACAGTTCATGGTCTGTCAATATTTCCCAAATCCTGTTCTTAACCACAGATGAATTGGTAGATATTTTGATGTTTCCCAAGAGAGAAAACTCTGAAGTGGGACATGTTTATAGACAACAGAGCAAGCTCGATTTTATGCCCATCTCCTATCATCTGTAATTTGAAAAACTATTCTCATTAAAGTAGATCCTGTTATTTTCCAATTCATCTGTTGAAGGATAGTAGTTTAACCCACTAGCCTAGTATTTGATCACCTACCAGAAACATGCAAAGAGGTTATTTGAAGATAAATTCGAATGATGACCAGGAATTAAAATTACTTTCCAATTAATAAAGTCTTACAAGTGAGCCTTAATTGTAAGCCAGTATTTTCAAACAGAAGCTTAATTATTTGAAAAGGTTCTATACTGTGGACTACCTGTATGAATATGTTTTAATCAAAATTGGATATATCATCATCTATATGGGCTTAATACATGTAAACATTTATATATGTGTATATGTACATATACCCACATTCATTGGAAGTAAGTATGAGGTTTTGAAAGACTGTGACAGGTTCTAGATAACTAACCATCAAATGCTGAGCAGGATGTACCAGAGAACACACTTACTATGTGCTCAGCCTTCTAAGCAATGGCTTCTGTCATCCTAGACATTTGAAATTAATTTGCTTAACCTCATTTGATTCATATCACCATTCATTTTAGACTAATGTATCTCATTTCTAAATTTAGTCTTCAGAAGATTTAGGTAATGTGAGAATGTAGATTCTGCAAAGTCAACTACTACACAGTACAGCCTGGTAGATCTCCTTCCTAGTGGACACTCCATTTGCACCACAGTTAATGGGTAGATCTCCTTCCTAGTGGGCACTCCATTTGCACCACAGATAATGGTCCAGAGGGTCTCACTTTATGTAGAGAGGACTTAAGGTAGTTTTTATCATTGGATGACCATTTAATCAATGGCCATAAACAAAAATCTTTTGGATATTTAACAGAAATGCATTTTACAGTTCTTCTACATGACAGAAGCTCTGAATCTGATTCCTATTGAGAATCTATCCTATTTGTTACTATCCTTTGAATACAGCACATCAAATTATTAGGTAATACCCAAAGGACTATCTAAAAAGTCATTCCTCATCTGACTTCTTTTTTTCTACAAGTCTTCTTGAACTTAGTGACTGTGATTTTTAAAATAAATTTATACTATCATTTTCTCTACTAATCTTCTTAATGTATCCTCTCCTGCCCTCACTCCCCAAAAGTGTATCATGCACATATACAGAAAGATTCTTAATATAACAAAATGCATCTGTGTCCAGCAAAGAAGAATTAATATTCTCGTTCTTCTCAGATCATAACAGAATGGCACAAAGAAGGATGACAAATGGAGAAACTGTTAAGTAGACTTCCCTGTACTCAGGAGCATTGTGAAATTGTGACATTACTTGTTATCTCAAATTTACAACTTAACCCTGAACTGCTAAGTGGATATATTAGAAAATGTCCCATAGACTTGAGCTCAACTTTGAAAACCTAGAATAAAGAAAGAAAAAAAAATGAAACTTGAAAACAGTGAAGAATTATAAGTATCTCTGATTGTTCACTTCCTTGTCATTTTTTCATTTAATATGGAAGATATTAAATATAGTTGATGTGCTTTTTCCAATCAGAGTGCCACTATTTGGCATGTTCATTGTGAGAAATGAAGTTGAAAACAGTTTCACACTCTATAATTTTGTTTCTGGAGGTCCGTTTTTAGGTTAGGTAAATGAACCCACATATGGCTTCCCTTCCAAAAGCTCAGTGTAATAGTTTCCTTTTGAAAACTGAGAATATAGGTGTGTCTATAATTTGTGTTATATAAAAAAGAATCTGAAAGACTTGGGTAATGAATGGTTTATAATTATTTGAGTTTAAGACTTTTATAAAAATGCTTGTCTTTCCTTGGATTTTTCTTTATTCTGTACTACTTTCACAGAAAAAAAACTACAGTTTTATTCTGTTTTTAATATGTTGCTGATTATGTAAGATTCAAAGTTAGTCATTAAAAATTAGTAAAGAAAGGAAAATGAAAACTATTTTCAAATAAAACATTATATAGTCCTGTAGACTTATACAATCTTGCCAAAAATAAATGACATTGTTAATGATGACTGCTTGGACAGAATTTCTGAGTGTAAATTGTCCCAGAAATTTAGCAACAAAAGATAATACACAAATACAAAAATTTTCTACTTTTCCTTAGTAATCTTAAGGCTTTCATTTAATAATACATGTTTTATTTAAATGCTCATTTCATTTTATTCAGATAGATGGAAGTGGGGTTGTTAGATCACTTAAGTATATTTTAATATTGTTAAATAACCATCATATTAATTTGCATAGTGACATTAATTTGCATATTATCTAAAGTATGCACATGTTCTCTTTCTTCTTCTTGACTTCTTTCTTCATACTAACAACATTGTACAATAATGAAATGATGGATCTTCTTGGCTTTGATCTGAATTTCTTTGATAATTAATATTTCTGAACATCATTTCAAGTATTTATTTGGCCATTCGTGTATGTTCATTTCAGAAATACTACTGGATTCACTGACAGTTTTTTTTTTTTTTTAAATGGGGTTTTTATCTACCTCTTGATTGATTGCTGTTAACTTTTCTAGTACAAATCTATAAAATATTTGTAAAATATGCTGTTCCAAATACTTTGTGCCATTGTATAAGTTGTCTCTTCAGTTTCATGTTGATTTTGTACTTTACTGAGCAGGTGCCATTAAGTTTGATCTAACTTTTATATATCTCTGTAGCTGTGAGAAATCAACTCTCATGATATGTTAAGACAACAACTCAAATTAAATTAATGACTTAAATATAAAATCTGAAAGTATAAAACATGGAAAAAAATAGAAAAATATTTCAGGCCAGTGAAATTGACAAAAATCTTTTGAACAAGAACTTCCAAATACACTCAAAACAAACTGGTCTTTCAAAAAAAATTAAATTTATATTTTATATTTCCATAATTACTCATGATATAATTTACTTTAAATGGACCAAAAATATCCATAGGCAAGTTTTTCTTCCCTATAAGATGTTAAACTAGTGGTCGATATGACAATATTTATTTTTAATAGTATTACATATATGTGTAATTGTACATTTGTACATATGTGTGTATATTTTAAATATTTTATTATTCATCTAAGGGACTATTAACTCTATCAAAAGATTTATCTGATATGATTTTTATTGTTTCTGAACTTGGCATTAAGTACAGATATAGCTGACAGATTAAAATAAAATAAAATTTCCTTCAAATTTGTCATTTAAAGGAGTATTTGCAAATGTTTCATGGAGACATTTATAAGATAAGATGAGAAGTACAGTCTGCACATTGTTTCTTTTAAGTAGAAAATCAATCCATAGACTTACAAAGACAAAATTAAGAAACAGAGTTAAAAAAAAATAAATTGTACTTAATTTGAGATATTAAGCACAGGTTATGATGACTAAGTTCAGAAAACAGTTTAACAATCTTCGGCTGAAAGAAAGCAGAGATAAAATATAACCAAATTATCGAAGGCTTGAAGCTTTTGCCTATGCTATAAAAGTTAAATGAAAACAAAAAAACTATGTATTCAACTTTTGTGTATGTGTATTATTTTTATCTAAACTGTGAGAAAAAATTTCATTCCTACCACACATTTACTTAAAAGTATGAGTTTACTGATATTTAAAATCTGATTAAAATGGCCTACACATTAAGGAGTCAATATTCCTCACAACTAGAGCCCAGAATTGGCAGCTGCTGGTGTCACCACAGTGGTTCAGGATGTTGGGGCGAAGACTTTATTTCTTTTAGCCCTATTATCATGGTTCCAAGAAGACTCCTATAGTTTCACTATCCATGCTTTAGGCAACAGAAAACGGAATAGGACAAAACATTGTAATTGACTCTTTTCAACTGAGTCCATACACTAAAACAATTTCCTTGAAATTTCATCCAGAAGTTCATGCCTATTTTACTTTCGTACCTCATCTCAAGCAGACGGAGCTATGAAACTTTAAACTGGAAATGTTGCCAATAGTTAACATATGAAAACTTTTTTGCTGGTGAACAATTATAAATATATTTCAGAGACAGAAGCATGATTTTTTTCTACTGTACTCAAGTGAAGCATACAGTGAGAATGAGTAAGTAATTTAAGAGTTGTGTTTGTTACTAAGTTGTGGACTGAGGACAATATCATGAGTTTAATTACTGTATGAGAATCCTAAGGTTTCAAAGTTGGTAATTTCCATTGGTACTTTAAAAAAGATTGTAAAGAATTAAAATATGGAAATTTGCTTAGGCAATAAAACTAAATGTCTACAGGCATCAGTTTCAAGTTTTCATCAAAGAATTTCAATACTTTTACACTTACTCTATCACTAACTTGCTTTTATTGATATTGTCATCAACCCACAAAAAAAAAAAATCAAGAAAAGTATATGATTTAAAACAAAAACAGAATGACTGAAATTATATGTATTAGGTTTTCTAATTTCAAAACAGTTTTCAATTTACTTCATAGTACCATTTCCTAAATGAAACTGCACAAATAGTATCAACTAGCGAATAACAAGTAATAGAAAATACTCATATGTTTTACTACAGAAAATCCATAATAAAATTCTTCCATATTGATTACTTGAAATTTTGCAGATATAATAAATGCACAAAATATAAAGGCATGCTAGTTAATGTGATTTATATATTTACAACCAGACTGAGGTTGATAAGTTTGAAGAATTTTTCTGTTAACTATTTTTTTCTTACAGGATGTAGTAAGACTTTATATACTTGTTAGAATAATGGTATTAATTTGACCTATTTTATTTGAAATGGAAATCATTAAGAAACTAACAAGTATTACATTTTGGAAATCTTAGTTAATGAGAGACAGTTTCATTTTTAGTTCCAAAGCCATGTCATCTTCTTTTCGCATCTGATTAAGCACTGAAACTCAATTTATTCAGCAAAATGACTACATGCATTTTCTCATATTTTATAGATGACAGATGGCTATAGCATATGATCAATCTTGGCATTTGATCTAAATTCCTGATTTCAACAATTGTATATTTATGTGTTTGTAGATATATAATTGTATGAAATAACAATTTAGTCACTAATATCACTAATTCTTCCCTTGTATGAAGGAAAACATAATTAAATATTAAACAAAGAATTAAACACAGGTGTGGATATCTGAGTTTCTTTTTTCTTTTAATTTTGTACCTATAAAATAGTATATGAGAATGAAGGCTCTCTAATAATCTTGAATAAATTATATATATATAATATATAGTCCTTGATATATATAGAATATATATATCTAGTGATTTGGTCCTTTTTTTAAAGGGAAAGGTCTTAATGATCTCATCTTTAGGGTTTAAGTTTGTGAACAGGAAGATAGGTACCAAGGATCTATATTTGGAATGGAAGTTCCCAATAATGTAGTTTTACAAGTAGGAAAAAATAGGAAACATGGAAGTTTATATTGTTTATAAACATTGTATATAAATCAAAATAAAGGTATATAAAGATCCCATAACTAAAGATCTGGGAACAGACATGGATTTGCAGGAAGAAACATGTCCCAGTAACCATTTGCTTTCTTGTTCTGCACTTTCAGAATCCATGTATTTTCATAAAATTGTACATCTAGCTATCATCATGGATGAGATAGAATCCAGTGCAAGTATTGAAAGTGATTTCTCTATGGACAGGAATGAAGGCACTTATGTACTGTCACTGTTTTGGTTCTACATGCTACTACATACTCAAAGCAAAATCAGGAAGAAAACAGAGAAAATGTTTGCTGAAACCCTCCTCTCTCTGGAGTAGTGATCTAAGGATGCCATGCTGAAACACGACCCAGTTTTCTGATCTCTGACCCACAATAAGTGAATTCACAGGAAGAGAGGAACAAAAAGTCCCATGCTAGGAAATATTACAATATTTATATTATCATATAAATGATATACGTTTTTCATATTTATTATTTATTATTTTATTTATATTTTTTCACTTTGCAGGTCCTTTCTGTATATATTATGGCTTCCAGTTTCATGTTTTTATGAGATTCCTGTGTGTGTAAATTAAGGGATTTATAAATCTACAACTGCTTTTTATACCTTTTCTTGAGCTGTTTCTCTTCTATTTGTTTTGTCTTGGGTTTGGTTCTATTATTATCCTTTAAAAGTCTGTTTGTTTTCTCACAAAAGACATAAAAGGAATGGATATGGGTGAAAGGGGAGGTGGGAAGCAACTGGCAATCTAAAGGGAAGGGAAACTGTAATCAGGTTACTTTATATGAAAAGAAATTAGTTTGAATCTAAGAAAGAAAAAAAGCTAAAATTCAAAATTTGCAAAAATATCCACCAAGGATATCAGATAACTTTTCAGTAAACAACAACAGTACCCTGAAAATTTATTACCATTAGACCAGTTCTATCAATTAAACCTTGATAGGTCAATTTCAAATAAGTGTCTTTAATTTTTTTCCACAGAAAAATTATCCCATTTTCCCTTTTTCTGACTCCTCCCTGATTCTTATCCCTTCCTTACTCACTCAACTTCATATTTTTCTTTTTCTCTTAAAAAAACCCACAAAAATGAAATAAAAACAAAAATACCATCATATTACACATTTCTCCTAAACAGATTCTTTTAGCTTATATATAATATAATACATGGATTCCTAGCACCTTGTCTTACATCTGCCTGCAACTGCAGATCCAGAGGAGCCAATATCTTATGGCCTCTAGGTACATCAATGTCTGTGTGCATATATATGCAAACACACATATATGTAAATAGTGAAAATTAGTTTTTAAAAGTATGATAGGTAATACTTATTTCATGTCACTGACTTTATTTTCCAACTTACACAAAGAGTGACTCCAGAATAAAACTCAAAAGAGGCAGAATGAAAGTTAACTGAACTTTTAATATTATACATAAAATGTGAGCGTTATAAGCAGAATTTTAAACCTTGCAGGAAAATAGGGAACTTCTATCAGGTGTCCACGAGCACCTTTAAACAGTCAATAGAGTGAATTAATTCAATAAATAGCATAGATTTATAAACCTCACAGTTAGATAAGCTTTGAAGTTCTATATGAGCTGGGAAATTAAATGTCTTATTTAAATATTATATGAAGAAAAAGAATTCCAGGTATATATAGTTTTACTGATTAATTCTATCAAACATTTATGAAAGATAATAATGATCATAATTCTTTGAAAAAATTACTGCAGGGAGAAAAATTCCAAAATTATTGACATAGGCTGGCAATAAGTTAATATAAAATTATAAAGTCATTATAAGAAATCTATTGTTGCTGGGCAGTGGTGGCACACACCTTTAATCCCAGCA